>JANHFQ010003592.1:1105-12356 GCA_032468035.1 Aparallactus werneri
AGAAGGGCGGGGTATAAATGAA
Source organism: Aparallactus werneri (assembly GCA_032468035.1). Lineage (NCBI taxonomy): Eukaryota > Metazoa > Chordata > Lepidosauria > Squamata > Lamprophiidae > Aparallactus > Aparallactus werneri. The sequence goes on from JANHFQ010003592.1 coordinate 1,128, forward strand.
ATAAATAAATAAATAAATAAATAAATAAATAAATAAATAAATAAATAAATAAATATGGTCAGCCATCTCAGAACAGTAACTCTGGATAGAGTAAAAGATAAAAACCCAACAGTAAAACAATAGCCCATGGCATGTTGGGTAAATAATACCTTCCAGTTATAAACATATCAACAACAAGGGCTAGCCGCTAGACTAACTTTCTGTCCCAGATACCTGGGGAAACAGCCAGGTCTTCAGAGGCTTACAAAAGATCAATACAAACATAGCCATCTAGACTTCCACAAGGATCTATTCCAAAAGGCAAGCACTGTCACAGAGAAGGCACAACTCATAGGTTCAACAAGATGGTACTATTTAATAGTGGGGACGTACAGCATGCCCCCATTACTAAATTTGGTGAATTGAGCAGAAGCAGTGGGATAAAGTCAATCCCACATATAGCCAGGTCCATGCTTAGCCTTATTTTTTATTTATTTATTTTATTAATAAAGCCTTAAAAAGAACAGTAAGATACACAGAAAGTGTAGGCTAAAGTAATAAAGCCTTTTGAAATATGTGCACAAAATGTGGAGTTGAAGGTTTTTCCTAATGAATCATCCATTCATAAATATTGTCAAGGCCAATATCCTACTTTGTATAACTTTGCTAAATTGATTAAGTTGGAGCCAGCCAATATTTGGTTCTAGAATATGAATTAATTCTGTCCCCAGACAACTGCTGCATGAGACCTTTCTCTGATTTGATCAACAATAGGAACTTATTATTATATTCTACATTTTTACTTTTCATTTTGCTGCATACATAAATGCACATGTACCCATCATGCTATTCCCTTTAGGGGTAAACATTATGCAAAGCACAGAAAAGGAGCAAGAACAAAAAAGTAGATTAAAAGAACATGATAATAGAAAAGGAAAATATTGCTAAATTGCTTCACCTTGTTTACACCAACACTGTTTGTTATATCTCTGTACCTCCCTGCAAACTCTCCTTGCTTTAACTACATCCATCCACTGATTTATACATTGCTTTTTGTTCTTCTCATTTCCTTTTTTTTGAAGATCTCATCAACTCCATTCAACCACAACTTACTCAGTCTTCCCCCTTATCTCATCCTCTTCAATCTACTCATGTTTTGTTTTGTTTTGTAATTTGATTCTTAATCATTTAGTGTATAGGACTGAGCACCTTAGAGTAATACTTTGGTCACTCACTTTAGTTTCAATCAACATTCAGCATTTTAGCACACTTTTCCAACACATGCCAATTCTATTGCATTTTCTTTCTGCTGACATACCAAACTCTCACTTTCTTTTAACAAAATAAGCAGAAGCACTTTCTTGCACACATTTTTGCTTCTTTTGATATTTATTTCTTGTTACAGATCCATTCTATAAACATTTGCCCATTTAAAAATTTCTGTCACCATCTCTTGCTTTTTAGTAAATATTTTATTAAGTCATACAAATTCATCTCCTTTTCTCTTTTTTCTACATTTATGAAACCATTCAATTTTCTCTGTCAAACACAACCATACCAAGTTTTGATGCATTAATTTCCAGATCTTCTTGTTGCATCCAACATTTGTTGCAAATTATATATTTCTCATCCCACAATTTATCTTTGTCCTCAAAAGTACACATATACACATATATTAGCTTGGTACCCGGCTTTGCCCGAGAAGTCCCTCCCACATCGCCATCAGGCATGGTACTGCCTCCCCCATCACCAGTGGCCACAGCACTCCTGGTGGAGGGAGCTCCCCCCAGCAGCAGGCGCTCTTCCCGGCTGGCAAGCTTCTGCTCGCTGTTGGACGGGCGGCTGAAGGAGCACCCTGGATTGTGCATTTGAGGAGGCAGCACAAAAGCATCAGCAGCTGTTTTGGGCACTAAACCATAGCTGACAGGCAAGCTGCCTAGTTGGCGTGGCGCATGCACGTGATGTTGTGATTGGTGGCACAGAATGGCGCATGCACAGAGCTGGTTTGCTGTTGTGTGGACTGGGGGTCTGCACTTTGGCAGCATTTTCTGGGGTGCAGACCCCCAAAAACATTAACGCCCCCCCCCCCCAGTGCTCAACTGCAGAGGATAAGGTAAGTATGTGGAAAGTTTGGGCGTGATTGGTGCAGGTGTATGGAAGCGTATATGGCACATATAAACTCACAAACACACCCACACTTGTGTTTTATCTATATACTGTAGATTTGACCAACATAGCTGTAAGGTGTCAGCACAAGCTTTTCTTATACATTTATCCGTAAGTATCATAAACTGCAGAGGAAATATAACACTTCTTTTTTTCATTCCTTACTCTGTGTGGAACCATTTGCTAAGCATTCAATTTGTGCTCATGAAATTCCATATTTCCATAATTTGTTTTTATTTGCAAATACATTGTTTTAATTTCACTCTGTGCTTAAGTTTCAACTACATATTTTGTACCTACATTCCATAATTAAAGCCTTTCTGCAAACCAACACAGATACAATCTCTTTTCGTTCTCACATTTATATATTTCTTAAGATGTGGGAGGGAGGGTTGCATAATAAATAAATGTAGGGATGTTTGTATTCATTTTGCTATAGTAATTGTATTATAATGACAAACTAGTTTACTTCCCTAATGCTCCTTTGTAGTACACAAAACAGAAAAACAGAAATGGTGAAAAATGACATAAGAAAATACTGTAATAACATTTTAATAATACATTTTAATATCAAACCTATCATACCATCATGCCAGGTGATAGAACTTAATTATGTTCAATTTGGGTAACTCAATTTTAAAAACCAACTTCAAAGTGTTCATTTCTGTACTGTAGCCAGCACTGCTGCTTTATCAAAGGAGAATAGTGTGAAACATACATTTTAAAATATAATCATGTGTAAAACTGATTTCTATGTATAAATGAATCAAAACATACAGAACTGCTACTGTGTTGATAAGCCTCTGGCTATTTCTTACATCAGTATTCATATGATTGTATGAATTTTCACACAGTGAACTCATTGAAAATTACATTCCAGACTTTTCAGATGCAAACACAGATGGATAGCGAGAAACTAAAGTGTAACATACAGAGCAACTGTGAAATTACAAGTCAGAGATCAAACTGAGACTCATCATAGCAGACTATATTAAGTATTTCAGTTGCATAAGACATTTACTGTATGTATGAATAAGGATTAGAAATTGCTAAAGGAAGTTAGACAGCAGGAGAACAGTAATAGTACTTACTATTGGCTTGTCAATTCTGATCTATTTTCTAAAATCCATGCTGAAAGAAACTCAACACCAAAAATCAGTTGATCTCTGATTCATATTTTGCTTTCTAGTTCATACAGATAATTTCAAAATAAGGTTGTGCTATCAAAAAGAAGAGAGAGAGAGCAAGGAAGAATGAGGATGACTGCACTAGGCCTGTCCTTCAGAGGAGATAGGGCTGAAATTTTTTTTAAAAAAGTTAAAATAGCAGCTAGAATTGTGTGTTTGAGATCCTATTCTTTTTCGCATGGCATGTTGGCAGCATTCTTGTGTACAATTTTAAAGCAGGAAAGCTTGTTCATTTTATTTTCCTCTCTGTACTCCATGCTTTCTGGACAGGAAGAAAGGGATTGTTTGGTAGGAGCTACTAACAGAGGTTCTCAGCTACCTGAACCTGAAAATGAGAAGGGGGAAAAAAATCTTTGATTGCAGAAAAAAGATCTTTGATTTAAACATACATTGTTCTTTCTGGCAGCTAAAGTAGAAATGACCATGAAAGAAACAGAGCCTTGTAGTCAGATGAAAGGGATCAATCCAGACTTATTTGAGCCTTGTTGATCACTAAACTCCATCAGCTTCCTTCACCATGAGAATCATTGCATAGAACTCCACTTTCCAGATCTCTTTTTTTCAGCTGCAGCCACAGGTGGACACCAAGATGAATTGCTTTGTAACAGTCTTTAGGAAAAGGGCAGCAGTTGAGTTGAAAACAACAAGGCTAGAAATTGCCTTACCTCAAAGGTCAGGCTGTGCTTAAAGAAACAGAACAATTTAGGAAAGCTTTAAATCAAAGCTGGGAACCGTATTTTTGTTTTGTTTTTTTAACTCTCTGAAAGTTGCAGGGAAAAGACCAAAAATGGGATGTTATTACTGGAATGGACAAGAGCAACATTTTAAGCCTGAAATGAAAATAGATGTGAGGATCCGGAAAGGCCTATCTGTTTGTGGTCATAGAATCAGCACTGACTTGATGGCACATAATGCATATTACACGACTAGAAGAAACTAAATCCATTTATTTTGGTCCTTATGTTAAAACTAACAAACCCACTGCCTCTGAATTTGGTGATAGTCTAGAAAGAGAACTTCTGAGGCTACAATCTATACAATCCAGGGCTACCTTACTTTGGCTTAAATAAGCTTACTTTACTTTATTTGTTTAAAAATATGTATATCTCTTCACAGTAAAATAAGTATTCAAGTAATTAGTATTTGATTAAAAAATCCAATTGCAGTTGTTAGATTTTAAAACAAGTTGAAAAATAAAATAAAATCTATACCTTATCCTTAGGGGTCAATGGAAAATATTCACACACACACACAACCAGAAATACCTAATCAGAAATGACCAGAAAACATGTACGGTACATCATGGATGGTACGATATTTTGTCACCAATGTTCATTAGATGTATTGTATATATTGTGTTTTCAAAATTATAACCAGTGAAGGATGATCCAAAGCTGTTACATATGTTGTATTTATTCTGTAGTAATCTCAGTTTCTGGATGAAGCTATTTAAATTTTACATTAACATTTAAGAAAGAAATTGCCCTCTCTAGTAGCATTTCTCCCAAGGCATCCATCAGATTTGCTCCTGAGCATTCAGAGACTAGGTATGGCAAGCTTAGAAAACTTTAAGGAGGCAGGGGAATTGGGGCAAATAAGATAGTGTTTCTAAAACTTGGCAACTTGGGCTGGGGCAATTCTGGGGGTTGAAGTCCGCACATCTTAAAGTTGGCAAGGTCGAGAAACACTGAAATAGGGTGGTCCCCTATTCTGCTAACCAAAGCTGCCTTGTAATAAAGGACAGCTGCTTAGACTCCATTACAAATCCCCCCTTTAGTACCCACTTAACAATGTTATTCTTTCAGCTGAATAGAGTACATTTGGTAACCATCTATTTGCTTCATCTGCTATTACCACTATTTACAGAACTCAAAACAGCACACCACTTGGGCATGCACACTTTAATTTAACAAGTCAAATATGTCCAAGTCACAGTAAGTTTTGATTGTTTCCTACTGATGCTTCATGGCAAGAAAGGTTCCTTTCATTTGGCATATTTCTTCCTGCTAAAGAAGATTCTTGTTTCTCTGAAGAGTTGTGTTCTTGCTTGATATCACTGTCATTATTTATTGGTTTATCCATATATAACCAAATGTCTAAGGCTGACAATAGGCTGTCAATAACTCCTATTATGCAACTCAGTGCTGATCATTTGTTCAGAAAGACAAAGATACTGAATTCTCATGAATGTAACATTTCCCAGTGTTGCAGGAATTTAATTTTGAAAAACAGCTGAATGCCTTCTGGAAATCACTGACGACTTTCTGCTTAGCACCTATTTGCTTGCTTTGACGCAGATTTTTCTCTCCAGCACTTCTCTTCTTTGGTTTTTGCATGAAAACAAGATCTTTGCTTCCTAAATATTCATCTTTTTCTCCTGTTTATTCCCGCCTAAAGCCACAATCCTCAATTTATTACAGCCTCATTAGGTGCAGTGCAACTTATTATGTAGTCCCAGAGGACTGTAGTTTCAACTGGGAGACTGGGATAAGCTGCAGGAGCAGATGAATGCTTTACTGCAAAGATTGGCTTCCATATTGATGCAAATAAAAGGAAAAAGGAGGAAAGGAAAATAAGGCAGAAAGGAGGAGGACTGTGTAATGTTTTACTTCAGTCTCTAAACAGTGTTTCAGAATACATATAAGGGCAAATGTAGCACCTGTCTGCAATGCCTTAAAGCAATTGCACCAACTGCACAATCCTGGAGAAAGAAAATTTGCTCTGAGGTGTCAGACAGCTGCTGTGCTCATACTTCTACATATTCTGATGTATTTTCTAGAGATTGAATCTGAAGTTCTGCTCATCTCTAGTACAAAACTAAAAAAGAAAAAAGAAACAATGGGGTGTGTATTCTTAAAGTTTTCCTTAAAGTAAAATCGATGTAAACCCAAAGAGTTCTGTACAGAAAATTGCATGATTTTGTCATGTATTTAAAGTATAAATGGACTTCTACTCCATTATCCATATACTACAGTTCAAATTTACAAATGATTGTGTCATATCTTTCTGTAAATTACTGTAGACTATGATTTTGTAATATATAGGATTAGAATTGCTAGGTTCAGCTATCATATGGAACTCTTCCCTTTCTGTAACAAATAAAAAAAATCTAGTGTGCTTCAAAACTTTTGTCCTCAGTACCCATCACCTATGATCAGGCACTGAGCTCTTTGGAGCTAACAGGAAATATATCCAAAGAACTATAGGACTATGCAGAACTATAGCTATAGAACTATAGTGTAAGGTGCTAGATTATGTATTTCTGCTGGACCAGGTAAGTACTTATTCTAGAAAAAACATTATTTTATTAAAAATGCATTCTTGGTAATAGTTACTGATTTACTAATCAGAATAATTTTACACTAATGAGAACCAACTTGTAGAGAAAGAGAAAAAGGGGGAAATCTTCAATGAAACTGGAATTACTGTATAGTGCCAAGTTTAAGAGAAGACATTTTTCCTCTCTGTCTTAGTCAGATGTTGTTGTGTCCATTGTAGATACCCCATTTTATGAAGGACATTGACATTGACAAACTGGAATATTTCAAGAAGACAGAAACCAGTATGATAAAGGACCAGTAAGGGGGAAAAAACTATTTACAGAAGAATTGGAAGTATTGACTTTGTTTAGTTTGGAGAAGAAAACACTTCAGGGAGACATCATAGTCATCTTCCAAGTGTCTGAAGGGTTGTCTTAGAGAAGTCAAGAAAAATTGTTCAGTTTATCCAAAATACAAAATATGATGGGCTTAAATTACACAAGAGTAGATTTCATTTGGACATTAGGAAAGGTCTCAAAGGTCAAAGCTTGGAGACCCTTCATACAATTACTCATGACCCGTCATGTTCTCTATTGGATTATTGCAAGGCATTCTATATGAGACTGCCCTTCAATCAGCTGGTTCGAAAGCAGTGGTATGAATAGTAATGGGCACCTCCTGGCATTCCCACACTTCACCACATCATGTGATTTTGCAAATTGAAGCTGTTCCAGCTTCTGTTGCTAGAATTACCTAAAAAGCATGGGATATGTTTCCAGCAATGCATGCTCCTATCTGAACTAGAAGGGAAACCATCGCAAGGACCTCAATCTCTGCTGAAACAACATTATCTCAGAACATAGCATTCATTGATTTGCAGTTTGAGACACATTGACCAATATTAATTCTGAATGTAATGCACACATACCATATCTGCTGGGGCTCATTTTCTGGAAAATAATGCATATTACTGGGACTAAATAAGCAAGGTATTCTGAACACGCTTAATGTTATTTTTCAGCATGCTTGAGCAGCTAAATACTTCCTACTTCCACCTTTAGGCAAATTCTATTCAAATCTGTAAGCAGAAAATTGGCATTTCTAATTAGAAGGTTCCTTTTCCTGGTACTGAAGCTGATTTATTGTTATGCAGACCATAATAACAATAGCAGATTTCACTGATCAATGACAAGTCAACAACGATGAGCCATAAATTGACAGTGGAAACAACTAAAAACTCAAAAATATAAGATCTTGAGTGTTCTCTGTGAACTTTATTGACCATGTGCTTTCATTAGCATTCTCCTTGTAAGCTTTGTTGTATGTTGGGGTGAAGTATTTGATGTCTGAGAAATAGTAAAAAGTTAGTTGTCTAATGATACACTAATTAGAAAGCCTATCCTAGCAGGATCCATGAAAATTGATTTGCACAGTGCCATTTTTGCTAATGAGAGTCATGAATACATGTTTGTAGTCCTTTACTTACCCTTCTTCTGTACAACTAATGAAGGTGAAGCAATCATTAAGAATGGAGCTATAATTTATCTAGAGTTTCTGGGGCCTCAAAGGAATAGCTGGACTTCTAAAACTTTTGCTTTAAATAATAGTCCTTACAGTAGAGTATTCTGAAAATAAGCATGGCTGCCCCTTGCATACTATTGTTAAAATACTTTTTGCGTGGCTGTGCTTCTTTTAAGAGTTTCAGTTTAGCCAATTTCATGATTTAATAGAGGACTTTAATTAAAGTGGGAAAGTAAGCTATTTTAGTGAAATAGGATGACCTTTCTCGAAAGTACAAGAGTAAATGAGTAAGTGTTTATATACTTGATTGTTTCCTCCATGTGTGTACATCTTGCTTTGAAGAAATAGCTTAGTGAAGCAATTATCTGGCGTACTTAATTTTACATGCATGTATGTCTAGCCATGCAAGCTATTTATTTATTTACCGGTTAGATATATATTTACTGCTTTCTCTGGAAAGTCAAACAGCCTAAATATACTACATAGCATTCTATGTAGATAACTCCAAATGTATGACCCCAACAATACTGAGCTTGAACAGCAGACAATGGACTTGAACCCATACTTCCATTTCTGGTTCAAAATTTAATCATAGCATCTCCCTGGAACCTCCATGTCATTTGATTTATGAAACTTTTCTGAAGAATTATGGAATCTCTCTGCTAAATAGAGATAACATTACATATCATTCAAAGGGTTTCCATGTAAAGAGTTGATTGATAAACAAAAGCATATTGTATTGCACCTGTGGTGCAGTTTAGTTTACCTAGCAAAGTGGGTTCACACATTGCATTAACCTGTAGTATAGACACAGTTCTGTTTGTATTTTCTTTATTCATTCGAATTGAACCTCTTTACTTCATGACTTCTCATGCAAATTGAGCTTTTTAGTATGCATGCCACATTATCGGGGTTGAGAGGGGTTGCAGCAGTTAATGCTGGCTGGGTTTTGTAAGCACCCAAAAAATAGAATTATTTTTAACAGCTACTTACTTTCCTTTTGTATCTTCAGTAAAAAGAAGGAAAAAATAGGATAAAAACCAAGCATAGGCATTTAAAGTACTTAAAATGTTATAACATGGCTGTGTTTTTCAAAATCTCAACTTCTGGCATTTTAATCCTATTATTGTACTGAAAATTTAACAAACGGCTTTCCTTCATTTGAACTACTTCTTAATAACATGCAAAATTGCCACTTAAAAAGAAATATTAATTAGTAAATGCAACTATTACATCGTTAAGTAAGTCTTGTAAAATGACTCAGTCTTCATGTAAACTGTTTCCTTTTTGCATATAGTTAGTTATTTTTATTCTGCCCACTAACTGCATCATTTTACAAAGACCAATAAATAAATAAAATAAAATGCATACATCTCCTTTCCTTACCCCTGGTATATACATTTTTGTACTCAATTTTCTTTAATGTACATAACTTGCATGAATTTCTATAAAGTGCTTTTTTCTAAAACAGCCATAGTATTCATATCTTCATATGCTGTATTCTGATCTGCATATAATGGAATGTGTGAATGAGGTCAGTTTACCAATATATAAAACATATAACCAAATTGAATTCTCTAACATTCTTAGTGTACAGAGTGTATCTGAGCAGTATAGAAACTTTCAAAAGCAATACAATTCCGCAGTAGCTCTGCTTTGGAGTTAAGACTGTAATCTGATTCAGAGATAAAACACTACTATTTAATTATCTGCAGGAAAGCAGAGGGGAAAATTTCTTTGCCCAGATCTCTCCCTCTCTGGTACTTAGATTGCTGCTGGGACAATGTCAATTTGTGGGGACACCTGATAAAAGGGGCAAACCTTTAGTGATAGAAAATTGACTATGTATGAGCTTTTATTTCTTTTCTTTTCTTTCTTTTTCTCTTTTTCTCTTTCTTTCTTTCCTTCTTTCTTTCTTCTTTTTTCTTCCTCCCGCTTCCCTCCCTCCCTCTCTCTTTTTTGGAACTCCAAGCTCTTGCCAAATCATAGAGTTCAATGGAACCCAGTTTGAATAACCATTTTCTACAATAAGTTTGGAAAAGTCTGGAAGTATGTACAGTAGGAGGGAAGAGAGGAAAAAAGAAAGAATCTCAAAAACAATTTTTGGTTGTTTAGCAGTGGATTGGACCACTGCTATATGAATCTAATTGAGATCCAGTATGAAATTTGAAGGTAGCATAATTTTAATCTGAGATTGAAGCAGCAAGATTAAATACTAGTCAAAATTCAAAGTTTTGTGTATAAACTACAATAGAGAAATGTGAATATACCATTAGTTGCTTCACCTTTTTTTTAGGACGAGATGAGCATAATATGGACTTTAAATTGTTTAGAAGTTAATCAACCTCACAGAGGTTGATGATCATTTCAAAGGTTTTACCACAATACTTTTTTTCAATATTCCTGCAACTCTTAAGGCAGTGACAGTGCAATGAGGAAAGGTCACCATGGCAACCCTCAAGCAGTTCATCAAAGAGCCAGTAGGGAAGCTATGTAGAACTAACACAGTCCTTATCTTACTACAGCTTAAATGTTCTCAAAATAGTTTAGAATTTTACTTTTCTACAGATTGAAGAATTCACTTTGACCATTTACTTTTGTTGAGGGGGGAGTTATTAGCATAGCCCATTTGTAAAGTTAGCCTCTTCTGGGAACTATATGTTATATGTTGCTTATGCAACAATAAACAAAGTTTGATGTATGTGTTATTTCTCTTTCATGTGAAGTATAGAATGCACTATACTGTACATTGTACAGAAATATACAAAAATATTACAGCAAGCATGCACACTCAGATAAACTTAAAGACTCCAAATCTATCCCTCCCCTAAAAGGGCCACATGGGGAAGTCTGTAACGATAAAGCTGTTGCTCCTTGTGTCAAAAATCTGATCACTAGAGGTAGTCCTCAAATTATGACCGATAGTTTAACAACCATGTAGATTTGTGACACCCTTGGAAAGGATGCTTTACTACCCTTAAAGCAGTGTTTTTCAACCTTTTTTGGGCAAAGGCACACTTGTTTCATGAAAAAAATCATGAGGCACCTACTGTGTGGGCGTGGCTTGGCGGACATGTGACTGTGGGCGTGGCTTGGACATGTGACTGTGTGGGTGT
>JANHFQ010003593.1:29657-48470 GCA_032468035.1 Aparallactus werneri
TATCTATCTATCTATCTATCTATCTATCTATCTATCTATCTATCTATCTATCTATCTATCTATCTATCTATCTATAACTTCTGTTAAGAAACTGGGATAACTCTAGTTCTGTAACCAGAAGTTCATGATAACCACATTTTCCTGGAGAAATAAATCTAAAACACTTGCTACCTTGCCTAGAATCTGATTCCTGGGTCATATTGTATACAAATATTGCAAATAAATAAATACAATAATCTCTTCTTCCACCAGCACACTGATTTCAACCCTTAACTCAATTGTGATCTGTGTATTTGTTTCCCAATCACAAGCTATTTGAAACAATTGAAAAAAGGATGGTCACTATGATTCCTCCCTTATAGCTTTGACAGTAACATCAAAGAAACATCAATTTTCTCCACATTTGCTCATTATTTTCTAGACTTTCCTTCAATGTTGTTAGAAGCAGACAGAGCTGAAGCAGGAAAAAAAACCTCCACTTACTCAGGAATGAAGTAAGTAGTATCCAATTGTCTAGTTTGCCTATAAAATAGAATACAATTATTATAAAAGCAGCTGGTTCTCTCATAAATGTAGGCTCATCTTACTTACTGTGGTGCTTAAGAGTTTGTGAAACCTTTTGAATGTTCCATTTCTGCATAAATATATAACCTAACATGTGACCTGTCAAACTACTAGATAAAAAGAATCCAAGTTAACAAGTCAGTCAAAAACATGTTCATGTATTTATTGAGGGAAGTGATCCAAAGCTACATATTGGTGTATGGCAAGCAGTGTACCCACCTTCAGTAGCAATAACTGCAACAAAACATTTTCAATAACTGTTGATCAATCCTGTACATCAGGATTTTTAGCCCATTGCACCTTACAGAACAGCTTCAGCACAGAGATGTCGGTGGGATTCCTCAGATGAATTGCCTGCTTTCAGGTCCTTCTACCATATTTCTATAAGGTTCAGGTCTGGGCTTTGACTTGGCCATTCGGAAACATTAACTTTCTAGTGTCTTAATCATTCTTTGGTTGTATGACTTACAGTATGTGTTTTGGGTCATGGGCTTACTCCATGATCCACTTTCTCTTGAGTTTCGCTCACAAAGAAATACTCTGAAGTATTTCTGTATAATTTGCTGGTGCAGTTCAGAATTCAATGATGGGAAAGCCATTTTGGTCCAGAGAGTAAAACAGGCCCAAAACAGGATTCTGCCACCACATTTCATAAATGGGGTAAGATTCTTGTGCTGAAATGCAGTTTTTGCCTTTTGCCAAACATAATACTTTTAGCTGAGGCTGAAAATTTCTATTTTGGTCTCATCCATCCGCAGAACATTCTTCCAATAGCCATCTGCGGTTTTGCAAATTGTAAGTGGGTAGCTACATTCTTGCAAAGTAGCAGCTTTCTCTTGGCAAGTCTACAATGCGCATTGTTGTTCAGTATTTTCTTGAGGATGGTCTCATGAATACTGACGCTTGCTAATGCTAAAGAGGCCTTTAGTTCCTTTCGTGTTATCCTGGGCTTGAGTATATTACATGCCTTGCTTTTGGAGTGATCTTTGTTGGTCAAGCAGTTTTGGGGAAGGCTACAATGATGTTGAAATGGCATTTCTCTCATGACCTCCGCTCCTTCCAAAAGGAGTTAAAGACCTGGCTTTTTGCACTTGCTGGCCTGGATTAAGGGTGGGGGTTTTTTAATTTTTAAATTTTAAATTTTAAATTTCAAGTCTAAATGTTTTAATCAGGCGCATTAGTTTAATTTTTTTTAATGTATATTTATGGTTATTGATTGTATTCTTCGCCTGTAAACTGCAGAGTCGATAGAGAAGGGCGGTATAAAAATTTGATAAATAAATAAATAAATAAATTTATATACAATCTGCCTCACAGTAGACTGGAAAAGTCTAAACTCTCTGGAAGTAATTTTGTAACATTTTCTAGCCTGATCGTAAAAAAAAAAAACATTTGTTTGGAGTTCCTCAAAAATCTCCTTTCTTTAAACTAAGACACATGGTGTTCTGAGGATCAGACTTTAGATAATGAATACCCAGAATTCTATTCTTTAAATAAGGCAGCACCTCCCATACTCCCACCCGATTGTCATTCCATTGACTAAACACCTGATTCTAATTTCCCCTTCAATAAACTGATATTCCTAGAGCATGGCTGTTAAACTTGTGGCCTGTGGGCCGGATGCCATGCCCATGCCCGGTTTAGCTAAGGGAAAAAAGTCCCTATACGTCACATGACAACGTTGTGACAATTCGAGCTGGACACCCCTGCCCTAGAGGTTCACATACTTTTGACAGACACAAATATGTAGCCTTTGATCATTTTACTCAATAATTGAAGAAGTATACATTTTAACTCATTTAATTGGGTTCTCTTTATCAAGTTTTAGATGTTCCAGGTTATATTTATGCATGCATATTGAAATCTCAAAAGGCTTCACAAACTTTTAAACAGATGCTACACTCAATTTAGCTAGGTTCACCCTTTACAATAACAAAGCTGCTGCCATAAAGATACTGCAAGTCTATCACAATTGTGGTGAAATATTCTAATCAGCTTATAGTTTAAGAATAATTATATTGTTTCCATTAGGTATAGTTGACTGATAAAGGAAAAGGGGTGGCAGAACCTGGCGGCAGAGTTAAAAGGGGATCAACCTAGTATGAAGGTTGAGCACTTTGTTTAGTATTTTAAATTTTTTAATAATGTTGTATTTTTCTATTGTTTTATGGTTTTGTTGTGAGCCACCTGGAGTCCTTTGGGAGAGTTTAAATGAATAAATAAGTAAATCAATCTCTACGTAGCCACAAGACTACTCCCCTTGAATGCCATTTACCCTTATCTAACTCTAAGCAAGTGTCAACCATTAGTTGAGAAGATTCATGTGCATAGCACATTTTATTAGCAATAAAAGAGTTTATTTGAACCTTCATACCTGGACCTGGTCTTTTGCATATGAAAATTACATTTGGGGGAACGTGTAAAACTCTTTGAGAGGTGTGTGAGTAGAAGAGGAAGATTGTAAATAAAATTGCAGGTCATATTCCTCCTGCAATCCAAAGTTTACAGATTTCCCATGAAACACCTGCTTGAGTTCAAACTTTTTATTATTACAAATGTATATTATTTTATTTTTTAAATCCACACGGAAGCAATTCAAAATAATTACAACAAAAATTAAAATACTGCAGATGTAATGAATGAAAACATAGTTTTTAACAGTCTATCAAGAGCAATGTAAGGAAATTTTAAAAAGCACAAATATTTAATGAGGGCAAAGTCTGTTGGATTCTCTTAGCTGCAAATGCCCAATACAACAGTTCTAAATTTTAAATTAAACAGAGCCAGGGGAAGGTAAATTGACCTGAGGGATGTTAAGAACTAAATTCCCCATGTACATATCTCTACTAACCTTTCATCTGCACTACTTAAGCAAGGTTAAGTTTGGGAATTATGTTGGACAGTTCCTAAGCTTACTTATTCTTCTTATCAATAAGAAAGTCAATTGAGATCGATATTGCTGATAGCGGGTAAAAAAAACCCCTTCAATAATTAAACTTAGGAGCAGGGAGGGTCTTGTGTACATTAAACAGTGAGCCTGGAGATGTTTTTTAAGAAGTTAAGACACATACAAAGAGTTATATCCCTCTACATCTGTCCTCTGATGAAATTGTTCCCATCAACAGCACTAATTTCCTCTCCCCGTGGAGTGGTTGGGGCACCCTCTAAAGACTGGGGGGGGGGCACAAAGAAAAGAGAACAAAGTGTTGCATCGATTAAAATACTTTACTGATGTAAAATATAATGATGTAATTAGTTTCATTTAAGTGTATGCCATGGAATCTTAACAAATGAAAATACAACTATGCACTGGGGAGACTGAAATATCTACTGCAACTGTTTGTTTGTCTGTCCATCCATCCATCCTCAACAGGCAAAAAAATAATAAAGTGATCATGGATTATTACTGATGAACTGAAGAGACATTAAAGAGGACATACAAGGATATAATAAAAACAAATGCAAGAACTGAAGATGAATATGTGAAGTGATGTATAAAAGACAATTGAAGGCAGGTGACCTTCCACAAATAGTAATACATGAGCAAATAAAACAACAACAAAAACCTACTTACAGATACAAAAATTATTAAACTGCTGTTCAAAAGGGACACTTTCAGTCCACATTATGTAATACTTTTTAGTGTCTACTGAAGACAGATTTTTTTTGGAAAAAATTAAATAGAATTAATTTACTACTAAATACGTAGGAGATAACAGTGCATTAAAAGACTTCTTTCCCATAAAGCAATACATATTACTCTGCTGGCAAAACAAAGATTACACATGATCTTATATACAGTATGTTTATTTTTGTCTTAAAACAGTTATCTTTACTTAATGTTGCTTAAGTACCATCAATGAAGATTATGAAGGGGAACTAAGCTGATTACGTTCATGTAAAATATTATACATAATCAAATACTTCAAGCTTCCACTTCCGTAACAACAAGATGTCCTCCCAACCTCCCCACCCAACTCCCACCCGACCAGGTACAGTGTCACAGATACAGTGCAGGACTTGCAGCTTCCACACAATTCTTCCTTCATTATACAGTCTGTGTTACCGTTCATGTCATCCCTGCTTTGCTAATCATATTTTCTTGGCCCTTTTCTTTGAAAACCAGAAGAGAAGCATTGCAGAATGAGGGTAGCAAAACTCAGTTGCTTGACGTCCATTTCCAAGAGCCAATGAGATAGCAACATGAAAATGCCAGGCTTAAAGCAAAGCTGCACAGTTATGAACATTTCTGTGTCCTGTTTCCATAACATACAACAGATGATTTATTATACAATGTATTTTGATTTGTTAAATTCCCCTGAAACAAAGCTATCTCACTTTAGCCCTGCAATACATGAGACACTCATCATATTATACACAAATAGTTCACCCTAATAGGCCAAGTATGCCGCAAAGCCAAGATACAAATAGAGAATGAGTGCAGTAAACATTTCAAAAGTGTAAACCTATACTTTCATCTATTCCCCTGTCAATGCTTATTTGGAAGGCCATGAAGTATTGAGCACAGTTACATATGTATGCACAGACGCTGCAGGGAAATGGAGCACAGCAAGCCATTATTTTCCACCAAATATGCAAATATATCAATACAGAGTATAATCATGGCCATATTCAAGGGGATCGGAAGCTCATGGAAATAAAGCACATTCAACACAGGTTATCACACTGCATGCACAGAGGAAGCTATATTTTGACAGAGCTCACAATAGTTGCAATTGCAACAAGAAGGCGGCTGGAGTAGCAAAAAGAAAATGGGTTGCTCATAAACTGGTCAAAATGAAATTTAATAATCTTCTCAGCTACTGACCAGATATTAGCTTGAATGCAGTAAGACAGATCAAATTGGAGACGTATGAAAGAAAAGGAATGTTTTCACTGAAGATTTGTATGGAAGACGCAAACTCCATCCAACAAAACTAATTTAGACACATGATGCGCAAAGTATTATAAAAAATAAAGTTTTTCAGGGGAGAAAGATCCAGTTATATTTCTTCTCAAATAAATTACTTGTTATTTCATGAACCAGACACCTCTATTACACTTAGAATCAAATTTTCCCTTCCAAGCAAGTGGATTCACTGCCCAATTTTTTAAATTATTATTTGTTTATTTATATCCCGCCTTTATTATTTTTACAAATAACTTAAGGTGGCAAACATACCCAACAAAATATTATATTGCAGTCTTAGTATAAAGTTAACTTTTGTTAAGGGGTTCTTATATATAAGAAGAAAAAAACCACAAGGCATAAGTTTATGCTATATAGTGTAAATGCCCATAAAATGCCTATTTAACCTGGTTTCTTCCTCCATTTTTTAAAAATAATTATTTTTAAAATACTGAGTGCTGCTTATTGTATATACTCTAAAGTATTTATTTTCTTACATTTAGTGCCATAAAGTTAGGGCCTTGTATGCTTAAAAAGCTTCCGCACCATGATGAGCCGAATTCCAAACAAGGAAATTGAATTCTACAATTTGTACAAGCAACACAAATTTGCACAGATATCTAATTATTCCACTTTTACTAGTTGTGGGGAAGTCATAGTGATTATCCCTGGAAAACCCTATTCAGTTGCATTCCTTCACATTCTAAAATGTTAAGTAAGAAATGCTTACTTTAAGTTATCTTCATACATAGAAAGACAGAAAATGTAGTTTAAAAAAGAAAAAAGTCAGAATATGTTGAATTCAAAGATGAATTCTAAATTTCTGAATAAAACACACTACCTTATTTATGTAGTTCTTTTAAAAATAGATGGGGGAAGGAGTTGCTTTATGTTGCTTCTGTTCACAGATACTATAACTAGTAATTAGACAACAAGTCTCCAACATATAGGATCTGTTCACAAGCTTTGTTATTTTTCATGTGAAGTGCTTGTCCAGGATCACAATATTTCTTCAGGACACTTTGTGTCAGTTCTTAGGGCAGAGACAGGCAACCTAGTGCCCTCCTCCAGGTATCCTGAACCTTCATTCTTAATCAGCTTTAGCTAGCACAGCCAAAGGCAAGGATTATAGTCCAAAACACTGGAAGGATAGCATGGAGTCTATTCCTATTTTAGGATTAAAAAACATTTCAGTATAGCATATCTTATTTTATCTATCACATCTAATCTGGATCAATCACCGCAGTGATACAACAACATCAGATGCATATTGTACATGAGAAGGCCAAGCAACTTCAATATATTGTTCAACTACTCCTTTTTCAGTATTTGATCTGCTTCAACTGGATAATGAAGGAATAATAGCAACAACAATAATGGCTTCTCCAGGTTCATGATTGCAAGTCTTCTGCAACTAGGCAGATACTAATGCAAGAACAAAATTATTAGTCTTTTAAGGTGCCACAGCACATTTTGTTTGTTTTTGCTGCAAGTTTCAAAATCAAAATTCAATCAAAGTCTAGGTAAGAAACAAATTAAAGATGCACATATATATTAGAGTACACTTTGTCCCTCTACCCGGCCTCCCCAAAGGAGTGGCAAAGCCTTCTTTGCCCTTTATCCCATTGATGCTGAATCCCAGCTGTAGAGATTCAACACAGAGCAAAGACACCACTGCAGGTAACAGATAACCACTAAAGAAGACACTATAGACAAATTTGTTCTACTGGAGCCACAAAAGTTGATGTCTTCTGCTTTGCTTCCATACCTTAATATAAAGCAAAGCTTCAGTCAATTCACTTGGAAGAAAATGACCAATCATCTATGGGATGCTCATCTGAATGATAAAAGAAACATTCATAATCTTCTGTTTGGTGTTCAATCCAAACACATAACATGTAATAGCTGCTGCAGAGACTTGGGTTGTATATTTTTCTTTTCTTCTTCTTTTTTTTTAAATATCTCATCTGAAAACTAGACTACTAAAAAGATAATAAAATACTCTGGAATAGTAAAATCTGCTGTTCTTGACATCCACGAGCAAAAGAGTAATATCCTGTGAAAATAACATAGTACTTTTAAAAGGTGCATTATACCTGTATAGCTAAACTGGTCTGCCTAGTAAAAAAATTAACTATATACAAGCTTGAAAAGCCCAGGAGTTCAAGATTCCAAAAATTTTAAATCCTGGCAAAAGGATTTGGAAAAGGTTAGTTTTATGGCAATTACTACAACACGGGAAAGGTGCACCAGGAATCCTTCAACAATTCCATAGGTTAAAGAAGTTTAAGTGCTTGGTTCAGATCAGATCGAGTAACCACAATTCGACACATGCGAAAGCAAGCTGAAGGGAAACTTCACAAGAATCTCCTTTATGGCAAAAAAGGATAAAAACTGTCTCTTGTCTTAAAATAATTAGTAAATAAAAAGTTTGCAATTCTAAAATCTGCATCACAATTTGCATTTTTTTTGGTTCTTCTCATGGTTATGAACTTCATATTGCTGGAGTCCACTCATTGTTAGTTCATTCCTTTCTAACACCCTTTATGAAGTCTCTTTAGTACCGATGAGATTGGTGGGACGGATGGTACTGAGAACTCTGCTGAGATGATGTTGAATAGCCCATTGTATTCTGGGACTGAGAAGATCCCTGAATGTTGCTTTGGTAACTCAGGCGTGAACTGGAGTGCTGCAAAAAAATAAATGTTTTTATGAAGCAGAACTGTATCATAAAAGAGGGGGTAGGGGATGACCATAAAGAACTATTGCAGCAAGCTCCATCTCATTTCCTTTGGATAGATTTACGTATGGAAATGTGACTGGCATGTCTGACTTTCCCTAACTTCTGCTTTGTCTGCGGAATATTTAGCTATTAATAATAGAGAAAACTTAGGTTGAATAACTAAAAGGCAGATGCTAAAATTATGCTAATATTAATCTAATATATCTTTAATCTTTGAAGGTGAGCTCATAAAACTGGATTTGACAGTGAGGACAAACAAGATACTAGTGAACTTCTCCTTGAAATCTATGTATAACCAGAGCCTCAAATGCACCTCTTCTTGCACAGATTTACATGTAGAGAGACTAATATTTTAACCATACTTACTGTTTTCATGCAAAGTAGCTAACCAATCATTCTGGATTAAGATGGGACTACATTCTGAGCTGCACTTTTAAACAGCTAGCTCTCTGAAGCAAAATCATTGAGATGCATATCCATATGCTGCCTACATTCCCACAAGGTGGCTCCCAGATTACCATCCAAAATATGTTCAAAGTTGTAGTGACATCCTATATGTTGTGTGTTCGCAGCATCAATAAACTTAGCCACGTTTCAAGCATGTAGGTTATGGGGAAAGTTTTCCATTCCGTAAAATGCCAATTGGAAAGCTTGTTTGGTATTAGCATGCTTAAATATAGAAAACAAATTGTCTACGTAACAATTTACATTAAACAAATAAAATAAAGATGGTTTGTCATTGAGAGACACTTTCTCTTAAAGCCACCCAAAGAGGAAAGTAGCTAGATAAATATAATGAAAACAGCCATGTCTAATTTGCATTTAGAAAATTTAGAAAAGGGGAATGAAGAATGGGATTCATAAAATTCAATGCATAATATGAAGAGACAGCTTGATGCCAGACTTGATAGGCCTAAATATATGTATTGATATTTCAGTATTAACTTTCTAAAAACCATTTAATGAAAATACATGCACTTATACACACATGCTATTATTTGTGATAGCTAATATATTTTAATTTTGTAAAAATGAATGTATCATATGACTGTTGTTGCAGTTACCATGGCCAGATGAAGTCACAAATGTGCTAGAGATAGTACCCAGAGCCCAATGGAACAGGCACTAAAGAGTCACAAGAGAATATTATGCGTTTCCTAACTCATTTCCCCTCAATCCTTGAAAAGAATCCAAAGAAGATATAAAGAAGGACAGGAAAAAAGGAACATACTTGATAGTCTGAAGGCATGACAGGCCCGCCTGAATTCGTGCCTGAAGGCCCAAGGCGTGGTTTCTTGTTTGGAGGCACCTGGTTGAGGCCGGAGTCCTGGCTGTGCTGGAGACCTGCCCCAGTCCCACCACCTCCTGTTCCACCACCCCCCGCAGTTCCATTGGTCTGGGTGCTGTTTTGCTGTTGAGGTGCTGCTTGAGGCTGTGGTTGCTGCGGCTGCTGAGGTGCTGCTTGCTGCTGCTGTTGCTGCTGAGGTCCTGTTTGTTGCTGATGTTGGTTCTGCTGCTGTTGATTCTAGATCGAATCAAAGGGAAGGAAAGAGAGATGGGGTTACCATGAGGTTTAGTCTTAGGGTAGTTCTCTTCCACAGAGCATTCCTAGAAATGTACACAAGCAGTACACTGACTCAGTAAGGGTGATGCAGTATAATGTTTAGAGAGCCTAAGGAGATAGGGACATCTGTACTAGGATGAGAAAGGCTAAACTTCACTGAGCCATAAATCTTGTATATAACTGGCTGACCTTCTTATGCTCATCTGATATCAGATCTCTAATTGAGGCAAGAAGGATTGTGTAGACTTCTTAGGAAAATGCATTGTATAACTATAAGCAAGCTTATCATTTAAATTCTATATTATATTCTCTCTTTCGGTAGGTGGTTTCCATTTATTCAGCCATTGTTTGAAAGTCTTTTAAACATATTGTAGTGGCCATCTTTTAAAAAATGAGTTAATGTATATGTGATACATATGTGCCTCTTAAATGAATATCTGCTCCTTCATTGCCTCACCAATTTCTTCTATTCTATATACACGGTAATAGGCTTTGCTTGTCCCTTCCATTTTTTAAACAATTGTATGGTTGAACATATTCATTTTTTGAGCAAAGACTGCAAATAATGGCTTTTTAAAGATGTATGTTGCTTTGCTTTCTACAGTGGAAACTCAGTTCACGACCACAATTCATTCCATAATTTTGTTGTGAACCGAGTTGGTTGTGAACTGAAACAAACTTTCCCATTGGGTTGTATGGAAATACGATCGATCCGTTACAGACCCCTATGAACTCAATTGTTTTTTAAAGATTTTGAAGCACACAAATACAGTACTGTAGTTAAATATGCCACAAATACAGTACTGTAGTTAAGTATGCCACAGAACGCACAGTGTAACAGTAAAATCCTTTAATACAAACACTGAGGAAAACCATGAACTACAAAGAAAACTGTTTAGTTGGTAGATTCTGAGCGAGAGAGAGGTTGCTGTTTTGTGGGAGAGTCCATCTCTGTGATGGAAGGACTCTCTCCTTCAGGTGTTTTCTCTCTTGAGATTTCTTCGTCCTTAGGAAGTTTGTTTGTGAACCGAGGATTTGTTTGTGAACTCAGTTGAAATTTAGCTGATTTTTTGGTTGTGAACTGAATTGGTTGTGAACAGAAGCATTTGTGAACCAAGGTCCCACTGTACTTTCATATCTTCTTCCATCAATTCTTTAAAAAGAGAACCAGTTTGGTCCAGTGGACATGGCAAATTCAAATCTTGCCTTAGCCATGAAATCTAGCTGGCTGATCTTGAGCCAGTCATTCTCTCTCAGCTCAGCTCATTTCATAGGATTGTTGTTGTGCGGAAACAGGAAGAGAAAGGTGCGTTGGGTATGTCTGCCACGTTGAGTTATTTATAAATATATATAGTATGGTATATAAATCTTGAAATGAAAAGAGATTCTTCTTCTTCTTCTTAAAACTCTTAACACAGAAGTAAAAGAGAAAAAATAGCAATATAAAATTTCCATAAAAACTGCAAGGACCTTTATCTCAAATCTTGGAACAAGATAGTTACAGCTTAAGTGCTTGCCTCTTATACTTCACCTATGGCTTTGGTTAATTTATAGTAATTGAAATCAATATTACTCAAAATCTATGGTTCAGTATCAGAATTCCTGGAGCCAGATGTGGAAACCACTACAGAGAAAGGAAAGGACTGAATCTTTGATTTAATTATAAAAATAGCAGGGTATAGAGTGGGATGCTGATTGGGACATAAGTTTTCCAAGTCTGGTCAAAGACAGAGAAAGTACTCCAGTGAACAGAATAATAAACAGGACAAAGGAGCAGCAGAAAGTTTGGACTAGTCTGAGGACAAGAAAAAAAGGCAATCTAACAACAAACTTAAGCAAATCTTAAGAGTCAAACTAGAAGATTATTCTTTTAATATTTGATCCCTATGTTTGTGCACTTTTGAGTATAAACCTTCAGCAAAGTAAGTGCAATTAAATGTTGAGGTACAGTAATGGCCAAACAACCCTTTTAAACAAAAGGCTTTGAAGTCAGTATGTCTTTTTCCATATGTCTCAATGCAATAAAGAACTTTCACTGTGAGATGAAAAAAGGAGAACACAAACCAAATAAAATCCCTCCCATTAATTATACAACTCTGTTATCACTGCCAAGAATTACAATTAAAGCCATATTTATACTTTTACTATAATAGATGACACAATATTCAGCAACGATATTGTCCTATGGGAAAAGCCAGCTAGAATTATAATCTGCATTTGTGCATTAGTCAAAGGAATATAATTGTGATGATGCCCCAGGCCAAAATAGCTGATGGAATGTAATTGGTTGAAATTTAAGCAGGTGGGGCCATTTGTTAACATCTGCAACAACTAAACTTATTTACTAAATCTATTTTGGAATTCAGCAGACTTATTGTCATAGAAAGTGGCAATTCTGAAAAACAAAGTGGAGCAAAAAACATAGATAAAGATATTTATATTTATATCTATCTCTGCGTCTATCGCCTAGACTTAAAACAATAAGTATTTTTTATTTTTACTGAGAAAATTGCATTGGTAAGTCTATGCAGTCACTAGGAGTCAAGATCCACTCAAGGAAAATTGTTTTTCTTAAGTCTCAGAATCAGAACAGGACTCTGCTTCTTAGTGATACTGTTCTTGGCTGCTTTGCATTTTAATTCTTATCATTGTTTTTATTTTATTTTAATTATGTTTGCTACCCAGGGTTACTTGCTGATATGGACAACCATACGAACTGAATAAATAAATGAATGCAATCATATGTCTGAAATATTATTTAATGGGAACAAAAATAAATATAGCTAATTTACTAGAATATTTCCTGCGACTTTTATTCTCATTCTTAAGACTTTTGGCTTGCTTCTACAAGTTTGATCTTTGATAATATGAAGCTCTCTTGAAGTTTCTATTTTATTTTTTTCTCTATTACCATAGGAACATGGGGCATGGTTGTACATCAACAGGGACTTTCCATCTAAATTACCTATACTGAATAGCAGTAGTTCTTCAGGGTCAAAGGTACTTGGTACCTGAGCCCTTTTAATGATAGATATCAAGGACTGCATTGGACCCTTCAGAGTGCATGCTCTTTTGTCACTGAGCAATACCCTTCCTGTATCCTCCTCCTACTCACACAGCATCACTACAAAAAAACCCCAGAATATTTATTGCCAATAAATGACTTTTTAAAGACATTATTAGGATATATGGGTTTAAGACTTTCCCCCCTTTTTTATTCCAGCTATATGTTACTTCCATTATCTAAACTTACTAAAGATTATTCAGTTTTAAACAATCTGATTTCTTGTAATCATCACATTTCAACATACAGTCCTTTTTGAGTATGTCCCAGGACATTGCATTACAATCATATTGACCAGAAATCCTGGTCAGAGTAACCTTTGATGTTCTATAAGCTTTCCCCCTCAGAAATATTATTTTTTACTGATGGTAACATGGTCTATGAATTATACCTTATCACCCTTTTCTTCGGGTTCATCTTCATTAAGAAATTCTCGTTTGGGGTATGGAATCTGGCAACCAGCAAAAACACTGGAACAGAAGAATACAGTGGAATTGCACCAGTATATGTTAGCTTACAATCTTACAATCATTTAAAAACATATTAGAGATCGAATAAAATTTTGGACATCTCTAGCAGAAATGTGATGAAATGAAAAATATTTGCTTTCATTTTAATATAGTCAATATTTTGTTACACATTAGACATATTCACACAAACTATGGCTAGAAATCACTAATGTCTTTCTCCATGAACTAGTCATGGTGATTTCAGGTTGATGTTGAATTGTTCTAGTCTCCTTGTCTTAGGCTATTTCATTGTACATGTTAAAAGCAGCTCAGAGTTTCGTATCCTCTGTGACAGCTATTCCTTTAAAATCCATCAGCCAAAAGCATTAATAATTAGGTATTGGTACCAAGATGATAGCACATACCATTTTGTTTATAATTCTCCCAAAATAATATAGAAAGTCTATAATTATTTTTGAGAATATCGCTCAATACCAGTCTGTTTCAAATCAGTTGAAAAGCACTAGGTATGTGCAGCATAAGAATTATTAGTTTGACATTTCTATATATTGGGCCGAAGTGGTTACATCTGCAGCAGTTTTTCCAGCTCTGGCTGCTTGTACTGAAATTAGTGTTTCAACTGCCCAATTACTCTGTTTCTGGTGCTGTAGGAAGAGACTGTAAGAAGAGACAATTTTATGACTTTGCCATTTGGCTATCTCGAGCCTAGAAAAGACTCTGAAAGGGACTCCGCCACATAGAGGGATGGGGATGGGGGCACGAATGTGAGTTGTGAGTGAGGTATGAGTGCTTATGATTGGTTTGAGTGGGGTTGAATGGTAGTTTGAGATGGATCATCCGAGGCCGAATGGCCCGGGCCCTCCTGCTGAGTGTGGACGCAGAACGCAGTTTGGGCCTTGGGACTAGTTGGAACCAGGGTGGTGTGGGTGGGGCCCCTTGCTTGTTGGGGTGGCAGAGGGTGGTGGGTTGGGATGGGTTGAGCCCACTGGGGGTCTAGAGGGTCGGTCAAATCCTGTGGTAACTGGGAGGGGTAGATACTGCAGGAGCCAAGGGACGGGCCGCACTCGGAAAACCCGCACTCGCTGTATCAAAGCAGTTGCGCATTCCAGTCCCTCTGGCTCATCTCAGGTACCCAAAGGCTTGGGAATGCAGAG
The DNA here is from genome assembly GCA_032468035.1 of Aparallactus werneri. NCBI lineage: Eukaryota > Metazoa > Chordata > Lepidosauria > Squamata > Lamprophiidae > Aparallactus > Aparallactus werneri. The sequence continues at coordinate 44,126 of JANHFQ010003593.1, forward strand.
CCCTGGGCTCAGGCTGTTGCTGCTAAATGCCAGGTCAGTCTCTAATAAAGCACCTCTAATTCGGGATTTAATCCTTGAGGAGAGGGCTGACTGGCATGTATCACCGAGACCTGGTTGGGTCAAAAGGGGGGTGTTTTTTCATGGAAATGTGCCCATCTGGGTTTCAAGTACTGCACCAGCCGCGACCCCAGGGCAAGGGGGGGAGGGGTAGCTGTTATTATCCGTCAGAATTTATGTCCATGCGGGGACGCTGCTCCAGAGATTTATCGGGTGTGAGTCGCTCCTTGTGAAGTTGGTCTCAGCAGTTCAGCTGGGTTTGCTGCTTGCGTACCTGCCTTCCAGCTGTGTGGCAACAGCCCTACCTGTGCTGCTTGAGGCAGTAGTGGGGTTGGCAGTGGAATTCCCTAGGCTTATGGTGCTCGGGGACTTCAACTTGCCTTCCCTTGGTGAAACCTCTAGTGCACCCCAGGAGTTCATGGCTTCCATGGCAACCATGCACCTGACCCAAGTAGTTCAGGGTCCGACTCATCAAGGGGGACACACACTTGACTTAGTTTTTATCTCTGGACAGTGGCATTGTGATCTGGATTTGGGGGATATAGTCATCCAACCCTTGTCATGATCAGATCACTCCCTGCTAAGATTGGACTTCCTGACGTCCACCCCCTCGACGAGGAGACGGAACTAATTAGGTGGTTCCGCCCCGGGCTCCTAATGGACCAAGAAAGGTTTCAGAGGAAGCTTGGGGAAATACCTGATTCCCTTGCCCACAGCACGACTGAGGCTTTGGTTACGGCCTGGATTAGGGCTGCAGCTGAGGCATTGGACTGGGTTGTGCCTTTGCAACCTCTCACTAAATGCAGATCTCGGATGTCCCCCTGGTTTACAGAGGAGCTCCAGGAGATGAAGCGTCAGAAGAGATGTCTAGAGTGACGCTGGAGGACCAGTAAATCTGAATCTGACTCTGAAGCTTCAGGCCCGGATAGAGCACCAAAACAGCATTGGTTGCGCTGGTGGATGACCTGTGGCGGGCCCAGGGTAGGGGTTATTCGTCTGTCCTGGTGCTTCTTGACTTCTAAGCAGCCTTTGATACCATCAACCATCATATCCTTCTGGAGCGACTCAGGGGGTTGGGATTGGGGGCACCGTCTTACGGTGGTTCACCTCCTACCTCTTGGGCCACTCACAGTCGATGTTGGTAGGAGGGCAAAGGGTTGGATCCGAGGCCCCTGCTATGTGGGGTGCCCCAGGACTTGGTCCTTTCACCCCTCCTATATAACATCTACATGAAGCCGCTGGGTGAAGTCATCCAACAGTATGGGGTGGGGTATCATCAGTATGCTAATGATACCCAATTGTACATTTCTGCCCCAGACTGGACCAACGATGCCATTGAGGTGATGTCCTGATGCCTGGAGGCAGTGGGGATCTGGATGGGGACAAACAGGCTCAAGCTTAACCCTGACAAGACTGAGTAGCTTTGTATACCATCCTCTCGAAGTCCGGCTGAATGCCCATCATTGATGCAGAGGGGGGAGAAATTGCCCCCCCTCAGAACGGATGCGCAACTTAGGTGTTCTTCTAGATCAGCAGCTGCAATTAGAACAGCATTTAGCAGCAGTGGCCAGAGGAACCTTTGCACAGGTTCACCTGGTGGATCAGTTGCGCCCCTTCCTGGACCGGGAGGCCCACTTTATAGTCACTCATGTCCTCATCACCTGTGGTTAGATTACTGCAACACACTCTACATGAGGCTGCCCTTGAAAAACATTCGGAAACTGAAACTGGTTACTGATGCTTAAAAAGGATTTAGCAAATAATATTTTCCCATCAACAAGTCTTTTTTACCTCACTGAGCAAAACAGATCTAGTGTTCTCATCCTTTAAGCTAAAATTCAAGCAATTTACTATGCAGTCCTATTTATGTTTACTCAAAATGAAATTTCATATATTAAATGGATTTAATACCCAGTAAAAGAGCACAGAAATTAAAGCAAACGTGCAAAAAAAAGAGAGAAAAAGCTGATAATAATGTCATGTAGGGCGTCTATCACCTCTGCAACATTTCCTCAGAGACTGTAAATTGCAATGAAATCTATCACTAGCAAAGAAATGTTTATAAATGACTGGAGAAAATTCCGTCTATTTCTACATTCAATTCTGTTTAAATATAAATGTCCCTACTATGCACACTATTTGAAGAATGGAGCCTTGGATGCCATTTTAAATTTGAGTATGAATCTATTATAAAAGAGAAATCTTTTATGTTATAAAATGGATATTTCAGAGATATAATCAAACACACATTACAGCTATTATTTTATTTTTATATAAGTTTAGAGTTATTTGGAAAGTAAATTACATTATACAGCAGAGGAGGAACAGGAAAAAACATACTCTAATGTAGGCAATGGGTCTTCCTGGAAGTAAGGATCCTGCAAAGCTTGCTCTGAGGTAATTCTTTTAGTTGGATCCATAGTCAGAAGTTTTTGAAGCTGCAAAGAAGCCAGCTTATATGAATTTCTCAGTAAAACTCAATGACATGCATTATGTATTTAGTATTATGACCAATAATACTAAAATAAAACAAATACAAATAAACTTATGGCATTCTATATACAGAAAATATGTATCATATAGTTAAAAAATTAGAAAACATAAACTAGAAAACCTAAAATGTAGAAATCTCCCTTACATTGATCATAGCCCACCATGAGAAGGGGAAATAATTCTGGCAGGCAGTCTGATCTGATCTGATCTGACCTGATCTAAGCTTCATTCCATCACACTGGTTCCCCCACCATCTAAACATGGAGCTTACAAGAAGGCTCCTGTTATATTTGTTCTCCCGCCGTAACTGATATTCAGAAACGGAAACTAAGTTGTTTGGATGAATTTGGCAATAAATGAGCGAACCGTATGGAGCATCTGGCTCAACCAAGGAAGCTGAGTAGATGACTGGCCCAGCTCAGCCTAAGCCACATGGTGTTTTAGGAAGAAACGGAAAGCAAGACTTGCCATTTTAAATTCCCAGAGGAAAGAGGAGATATAAATCTGACAAATTAGTTAGCACATGAATTATTAAATTATTATTATTGTTAGTGTAGATAAAACTTTAAATAGTATTAAAATACTTGGATATTCTGGCCACTGGAAAGATTTTAAGTTCTTTTATGCATTATAGTTTAGATCTGTACATTTTAAACCTCATTTTCTGCCAGAATATAGTAAGAATGACATCTTATATATCCTTTCCCTGAGGCTAAGCATCTCTGAATGGGGCTTACTTCTGAGTAGAAATGTAAAGGATCACACTGTTAACTTTACAAAATAAAAGATTACTTCAGCAGCAACAAATTTTTCTTCTACAGCCATTTGATACTAAGAGTGTAACTTACTTAAAAAGCAAAATAAAGCTTCTATGTCACTTACCAAAAGGAATACTTTGCTATCAGGCTTGACTTTGTGTTTTTCCATGTATTTGAGGAGGCTACTATTGGCATATCTGAAAAAAGAAACAAAGAACAAAATCAAAAGAATGTAGAAGCAAAATAATATTTTTATTACATATACTACTGTATATGTTAATTACATTTCACAAGCTTTTATTTTCCGGTGCATACAATGAACCACATACAGATAGCACTGGCACTTTTTATTAATATACAGGTGCCAATCCCATTTTATCTGAAAAATACATCATAAAACTAATCTTGAAATAGGCTCTACTGTGGAATAATTAAAGCAGTTATAAAGTTATAATAAACTAGGTTTCCCAAATATATCATAATGTGTGTCTACATGTATATACTTCAATTAATACTCCTTTTAAACGAAATCTGAAATGACTAATAAAACTAATATGAAAAATAACAAAGCATAAAAGCAATAGGCAACAGAAGCCAAGGTAATAAAATTGATATGGAGTCTGACAGCATCTTCAAGACTAATCAACTTCATGGATCTGTGGATGTGATTTGCCAGAAAGCTAATGCCCAATAAACCAGCTAGTCTTGAAGGTGCCATTATATTCCATAACTACCTTGTGGCCATTGAGTAATACAGATCTTCTCCCTTCACCAAAATTAATGAAATCAGAAATAAAAAATAAAATAGAAGCAAATATTCTAAAAATGGAGATGAAATCCTATTGAATGCTCAAGAAAAATAAGATTTGGACTATCATATGTGGGTTGGTATCAGGTGACGTATCAGGGGACGCGGTGGCTCAGTGGGTAAGACGCTGAGCTTGTCGATCAGAAAGGTCAGCAGTTTGGTGGTTTGAATCCCGAGTGCTACATAACGGAGTGAGCTCCCGTTACTTGTCCCAGCTTCTGCCAACCTA
>JANHFQ010003596.1:32269-42517 GCA_032468035.1 Aparallactus werneri
AGTTACTCCAGTCTCCAGCCTCATCATTGCCTCGTCCTCAACCGAGGATCTAATAGAAAGGAAATCAGTTCACTTAACTAAACAGGAAGTTCATTACATAGACTGAGAAAGTTATAGAGAAAGCTTGACTCATACAGCTGCTATCAAAATTTAGGAATATGTGATTTTTGGAACATATTTGAAACAAAGGAGGACTACAAGAGATTTATTATAACTGGCCTACTTCTATGTCTGAAGTATTATATGGTCTTATTAGATACTGGGAGAGAATTAGTGGAGTCTAATAGGTAGAACACACCGTTTGATTTATCTGGCATAGTAATGTTATCATTAGTTATAATGGAATAAGGACCCATTTGGGCCTCTTCAACAACAAATTATGCATAGGGCTGGGCTATCCTGTTCTCTCATTAATATGCACTACATTTTCTTTTTTCCTGGTAATTGGGCAGCATTTCCACTTGGATAGATCTTGCCTTAACTATTTAAGAGAACCTAATTTTAGGGTTTGTACCCCCAAAACAAAACAATAAAGGAAAGAAACTTTACAAGACAAAATGTCAAGATTAAAAAAAATAAAAGTAAAGTGATGTAAATTGAATTAGAAAAAGATTGAAAGAAGAACAAAGTGTTAGAAATGTAAAGAGACAATCTTCAAAAGTCACCCAGATAAGAAATCTTAGTATTTGGCATGTAAACATCTGTACTATTTTATAGGTAATTGTCACTGAGGTATTTTTATATAATTGAATACCTACCACACTCTTTCAGTTCTTCTACAAATGGGATCCTCTTTTTGTGTTTTAAAAGTTCATATAAGTACCAATAAAGTTACCAGAAAAGAATATAAACCTTGTGGAGATAGAAAGCTTTTTTGAAAGCTTATTGTTAATATTCCCTGAGACAACAAACATTGAGGGGGGAAAAAGAAAAGAGAAATAGAAGTATCCTTATGAAGTAATCTTTCCCTTCTTTCCCCAATCCTATTGCTATTTTTAGCACTTAACTTTCAGAGTGCTATAAAGACATTTACTGGACTTGTACAACAAGCTAACACATAATGTTGTTGAAGTGGCAGAAGCAACTTAGAGAAAGATCTTGCCACTGTTGCTTTGTTGCTGCTTACAGTTTTAATTTAATTTTATTGCTATTCTGTACTGTGTTTTTAATATTCTGGATGCTGCCTAGAAGCTCTGGAGCAAGGTGATTTAAAATATTACAAATATAAATATGTTTCATTTGTTTTTGTTTAACATATTATGCAGACCTGGACATTCTACTTTTAAAGCAATGATTTATGGGGCTAGTATATCTGGTCTGCAAAACCCAGAGAACCACAAGAGAGTAGCAAAGTGATATAAAAACCTCTAGTTCTTTGCCAACATCCAGTGATTGTATGGTTTATTTTATAGCTCATATCTTGTTGCCCAAATGCAGAGTTTCTCAACCACAGCAGCATTAAGATATATGGACTTCAACTCATGGCCGGCTAGGGAATTCTGGGAGTTGGAGTCCACATATCTTAAAGTTGCTGAGGTTAAGAAACACTGCCTTAATAGCTACAACTTCACATTTATTTATTTATTAGATTTGTTAACACAGCTCAACTCCAAAAAGATTCTGGGAGGCTCACAATACATCCAAAAGCACAACTTAAAACAATATAACTGCCTCAGACTAAGGCAACATCCTCATCATTCAGAAAAAAAGACTCAGCACGGGTTCTAAAAACACCTTAACTATTGGCCTGGGAACAGAGCCAGGTCTTAAGAAACTTCCAGGGTCCTTGAGGACTAAGAATTGTACATGTCTCCAGGGAGATTCTGGTCCAAAGGACAAAGCCTGCTGACAAGAGAAGGCACACTTCCTTGGTCTCACATGATGACCATGTTTAATTGAGGAGACCTGCCAACTCTGCCTGACTGAACCAGAAGGACACAAACAACTGGACACAGGCGACCCCTCAATTAACCAAGAATGACTTCATGGGTAGCAACCAGCATCTTGAATTGCACTCAGTAATGGAATGATCTTAAATAGATCACCGTGGTCCTTAAAAAAGGTTTGATTGATTTGTACCATTGTTAAATTGATGTTAATTATTGTAGATCAGGGGTGTCAAACTGACAGCCCGCGGACCAGATGTGTCATGTGCAGGCCATGACCACTGTAGCTCCACAAGGGGAAAAGACATCACAAAATGTCATGTGCCATGAGTTTGATACCCATGCTGTAGCTGCATTACCATATTTTTTCTTCCCCTAAAAGGGGGTGAAAATTTGGATACATCTTATAGACTGAATGTTGCCGAAGCCCTGCCCACCTGCCAGCACCCACCCTGGCATTTTCAGGCTAGCACTGTGCCTCTGCCCGCCCCTCTGCCCTAATCTTCATTGCCTTGCAACTGGGCTGCTCTCCCCCCCTCACCAGCGAGAGCACCAATGGGCCTGACCTCTGCACATCGCATGCCCTGCTGCTGATCCCCGTCATTTTCAGACAATTCCAGGTGGCGGGGATCAGCAGTGGGGTATGTGACATGCGGAAAGTAGCTCCATTGGTGCTCTCACTGGCCGGGGGTGGGGGAGAACAGCCCGGTTGCAAGACAATGAAGATTAGGGTGGAGGCGCGGGCAGACCCATTTTCAGAGGCAGCTTTGGGTGGAGGACTGGCGATCCTGGGCTCACTGGAGCATTTTCCATCTCCATAACCCCGTTTTTTGCCAATGCCTGTTGTGTTTTTGGGTGATTCTAGGCGGATTAGCAGCAGGGGCAATGTTCCCTTTGGATTTGGCCTGGAAGAGGAGGAGGAGCAGGAGGAGGCAGGAGCGGTTACCATAGTGAAACCGGCAGGGCTGGGGGCATGTGGGCTGTTGCTGTCACGAGACTCGGGGACCCATGCTGGCATCCTAGCAACAGCCAAGGCAGCGTTTGAGGGAAAGAGCAGAGCCGCAGCTGTTTCCCCACCTAAGTGGAAGGATCCGGCAATGGCTCCTCGGTGAGAGGGGCTCAGCTCGCATGTCCCCCGGCTGCTGAGCTGTCAGTGGTTTGGCAGATGGGTGGGCTTGCTCAGCTGGGGTGGGGTGGAAACACCCATTTTCCTGGCACTAAAGGAAGCGGACGGAGGCCAGCAGAGCTGGGACAAGCTGAGCGGGGCACACAGTCCTTCAGTGGTGGTGTAGCAAGCCCAGCTGAGCAAGCCCTGCCTCTCTCCTCTCTGTAACCAGTGAAAGACTGCTCTGCTCTACATTGCAGAAAAGGTGAGGAGAGAGACCTGCAAGCAGCTCCTGAATCTGCTGACTTTGCCTGATTTTGGGTAAGCTGCTCTTTTTTATTTTGAAATTTGAATTTCATGCCCACCACTAAGCCACGCCTATCACTAAGCCATGCCCACCACCAAGCCATGTCCACCACCAAGCCATGCCCACCACCAAGCCATGCCCATCACCAAGCCATGCCCATCATCAAGCCACGCCCAGAGAGTAGGTAGCAAATTTTTTTGGATCCCACCACTGGTCTTATGGTCCAGTGCATCTTATGGTCTGAAAAATACGGTAAATGGCTCAGCACCAAAGCTTACCTAATGACCTCATAGTTCTAAAATAAAGAAGGGCAAGAATTACTCAGAGGTGACAAACATTAAGAATATATTATTTGATCTTTTTGCAAAACATTCCGGCAGTTAAGTGCCCACATATAAAGAGCTGGATAAAACAGTGGTCATTATAGTTATCCTTGAGAAAGAATACAAATCTACAAGCAATAATAAATATGTATTGCAGAGCCAAGATGCAATAATTCTTTTTCTGACTGAAGATCAAAGTACAGAGGAGGTCATATTTAAGTATCTGTGAAAAGGCACTTTATGTCAAGGTTCAGATTTTATCTTTTTTTTCTTTCTTTCTTCTGAATGCTTTCACTAATAGCGAAACTTTTGAGCATGTTCTGCCTATTTCTCCATGTTTATATCCTGGCCACCTGGGAACATGCTTCCAAGTCTCCATTTTATTATTGAATAATAAGTTTACCTCTTTCTCTTCTGTACAGCAGCAGATGCTATTATCAGATTGATCATACTTAGTTTCAGAAGCTAAGCAGGGTGATGCATGGATAGCATTTGGATGGGGAAACAAAGCCAGGGCTGTAGGCTAAATAGGAAAGGGGTTTCTTTTAAGTGTTGGAAGAAGATGTAGGTAGTACCTAAGAAGATGAAGCACTAAGAAAACTTTGAATTTATTTGTGAAATCATTCAGAATCCTTAATGTTTAATTTCATGAAATAGTTATTTAATTGACCAATAGCTTGCTTAACCCAACTTTCTGAATTTGCACAATACTATTAGCTAATTATGCAGACTGAGTGTGCACTACATGCTACCAGTAGTTTACAGTGAAGTTGATTAATTAGTGTTTCTGTGTGTTGCACTAATACAGTGATTGGTTTTACATCCTCCCTTATTGATCAATAAATTTAGGAAGAATTTAGGAATATTAGTATATTTAGAAAAAAGCCCCAAAGAAAGCAATAGAAATATTCTTGGCAAGTATAAAAGACCATTCTTTTCAAGAGAAATTTAAAGAAGTTGTAGAAGTTAGGCATATTCAGAGTCAAGGCTCAGAAGTAGTACCTATCTTTCATTTATCACAGAATCACAATATGAAAATTTGTCAGCCTATTAAAAATATATTCATGACAGTTTGTCAGTATGTACTTTGTTGTTTTACATGCTAATCTATTCTGACTTTTCAATACATTTTTCCCACTACATTTTATCAGCTACAATTTGACTATTGATTTGCCCCTAAACAAAATTGTCCTTCTGGGAGGGGCGGAAGGTCATAAATGTGTACCTGTATATAGCTCAGATTCCAAGAACATTTTTTGCAAATTGCAGAATTCAATGCAATTTATATAATAGGAAGTTGTTCCTGGCTTCCAGAAACTGAAGTGATTGTATAATATCACTACTTGAGCATGTCGCTTCATCCTAAACACTAAATAATTAGTGTTTTATAGGCATCTACTAAGGAAGATCACTTTAGATCATAGGTGCTCAAACTACGGCCCGCAGGCCGGATATGGCCTGCCGATACAAAGTATCCAGACTGTGGAGTGGTGCCCCTTGGGTCTGTGTGAGAGCAAAAGCCTGGTGGAGCCATTTCTGGGAGTGTTTACCTACGTTTGGCTGCAGCAGGAGAAACGGAGCTGTTTGAAATGAAAAGAAGCCTGGAGTAGACTTTTATCTAAGTTTGGCTTGCAGCTGGAGAAACAGAGGTGTGTGTTTGTGTGTGTGTGTGTGTGTGTGTGTGTGTGTGTGTGTGAGAGAGGGGGGGAGATTTGTTGACTGTAAGCTCCTTGCCACTGAGAAAAATTGCTGCAAGTTTCCTGAAGTGGACCATTAGACTAGACTTCTAAACAACTTTAAAAAATTCTAGTAAAAAGAAAAGTCAACCAAAAAGAGCAACATGCAAATAAAGCACCTCTAGGAGCAAAACAAATTAAAGTTAAATCATAACATATCCAAACTTTAATTTTTAACTCTTTGCTTGCAAGAGACACTCAGCAGCACTGCGAGCCCATGTAGAGGAGAAGGGAGAGGAGGGATGAGCAAGTACTTAGTACAGCTTAGGAAGGACAAAGGCAAAATGGACTGCTAAATTGGCCATGCCCACCAATCACATAACCACCTAGCCACGTCCACCTGGCCACACCTACCCAGTCACATGACCATCTAGCCACACCCACCCAGCCGGTCCAGTCCCCCAACAGTCTGAGGGACCGTGAATCGGCCCCCCTGTATAAAAATCTTGAAGACCCCTGCTTTAGATAGTTACTTAACTCAAGGAGAAACTATTCACCTGGCCTTTCCTACCTCATCCTACAAAAATGGCAATCACGACTCAAAAATGGGATTCTCTCCAATTTTATTTACAAAATCTTCTCCATTCTTGTGGAAAGTTAGCAAGTTTCAGACAAAAACCTCAACTTAGCCTTTTCTCATGCAAGTTAGTTTTGTATTTGTACAGAAAGAATGTAGTCATTTGTTTGTTTTAAAATATATTCTGGTAATTAACTCACTACCCAACAACAATTGGTCAATTTTATCTCTACTTGTTAAGTAAGGTTTTGCCTACCATCACTGTCTGCTGTGGTGCCAAGAAACGTGGGCTGTGATGATGGCTGCTTCCAATATAGAAAGAAGCATTCTTTGATAAACAGGCATCCTAAAATAGAATTTCCACTATAAGTTTAATAAAAGCCTCAAGAAGGAACCTTTCCTCCAGGCATTTATTAGCAAAGGTGAGGCCTGTCCATTATTCACCCACTGACATTATGCACTAGAAAATATTGAGTATTTAGCAGAGGTTAATATTATACATTTTAAATAATTTCACAAATTGTTTCAAGTATCACTTATTATAAAAACAGGAGAGAAACCTCATGAATATTCATTTTGGCCTTTTTGCCTCTGTCATTTTACAGTGCTCTATGTATAAATGAACAGAAATAATAAAGTCCTTTTTTAATTGTACAGCAAATCCACTTTAATCTTATATTTTCTGTAATTATTCACAAAGATTATAGCCAAAAAATCAGTTCCAGATACAATTTTCAATGTCAAGAGTCAGGTCAGATGAAAAACCAGGGTTGTGGTTCATTAGTTCAGTGACTTCCAACTTTTCATGACCTGATGGATGTCATTTTTCCAGGATAGCCTGTCAGTAATTGCTACTTTTCTGTTCTTGTAAGCTCATGTTTGTGTCATCAGTGATCATGTCTTCTGCCAGCTCCTTTTCAATTGCCTTCAGTTTTTCCAAGGATCAGAGTCTGCCCCAATTTTCATATTAAGTGTTCAAAGCCTTTAAACTTTAGTTTCATTATTAGTGCTTCCAGTGAACTGTCTGATTTTATTTCATTTAGCAATGAAATTTGTGGGCCAAGGGGCTCTCAACCATTTGTTCCACCTCAATAATTCAAAGACATTATTTTGTCTCCATCCCATGGTTCTGATAGGCTAACTTCCACTTCTATACATTATAATTGGATACATTGACAATACATAGATAGAGCATTGAATTTTCATTTTACCACTCATCATATCAGCAGCTGGACTGTCTTATGGTTTTAATTCAATCACATTATAAGTGGAATTATACCTCCCAACTTGGTGGGTTCATATCCAGAATATGGGTATGTACAGGTTCCAAAATACTCATTTGGTTTCCTTGAAAAATTGGCTTGCCAATTCCTCTTCCAGTGGAATGTAATGTAATTAGGTGGATTCCTTGTCGATCAATGTCTACTAATCATAAGTGGCAGTTCTGGGAAAACGTATTCTCAGTGGTGTAGTCATAGTGTTATTATGATGCATAAGGCCATCCATCAGAAAGGGTTAATTTCTACTAATTTGTTGGTAAATGTATAGCAACTGGATTTGCTGGCTCCATTGCCATGTCCCCATTATACCATTCAACTTTGTTGGGACTCAACTGGAGTTAGGACTGAATTGGATTTTTTGCTCTTAATCAGTGTGCAGAAAATTAGAAACAATCACCTCTGACAAATTGATACAAGCAGGCTTCAGCAGACCAATGGCAAGGACCCAGAAGAGGGCATCTCTTATAAATCATCTTTGTTTGCACATAGCGGCAAATTAGGATGATTTAAGCCATGATTTTATAGACAAAGCATGGTTCAGATATCACAATAAACAAAAACAAAATCATATATCATCAGCCGCCCCGAGTCCCAGGAGAGGGGCGGGGTATAAATCGAAGAAATAAAATAAATAAATAAATAAATATTTCAACATGATATGTTAATCTATTATATTAATCTGGTCAGCAAGCACAAGGAAAGGAATTATATTCTCCCACAGAAGATTTTTTTTCAACCAGGATACAGAACAGCAAAGCCTCTGAAGATCAAAGCAGAACATTTACCATATCTAAACTCTGTTTTAAAATTGTAATGAGCTGCCCAGTGTCCTTCAGGAGTAGGGCGGCATACACATTTGTAAATAAATAAAATAAAATAAATAAGTAAAATACCAGCTAGAGAAATTCTGAAATGCCTTCATAGTGCTTTTCAATGAAGTAATAACACAGATTGCTAAAGAACAAAAGTTCTAGGAAATTAGAGGACGTATTTCAGTTGAAACCAGAATTAGTTTCATTGTCCATATATAATATCTTCATTAATAAAACTCATGTGCCAAGTAAACTTTGGTGTGTAAATGTCTTATGCATGTTCTTGGGGAATATTTTCCATGCCATGAAATTAATGGAATTATACAACAGATACCATAGCCAAGTTATAGTGACAAAATAATTACATTTCCAATAAGGCTTGAGAAACTAATAAATAGATACTATTTCCTTCTCTTCTCATAATTAGAAACATATATGCCTAGTCAAGGAATCACAGTTTAGAAATATCTTTACGAACATTGTTACTATAGATTTTGAAATACAGATTAATATACGTACATTTGGTTTGTTTGAGGAACAACGCTGTTTTTTGAGAAAAGTGGGGTATTATGAAAAGTGGGGTATACTGTATTTTATACAGTATATAAAAACTCAACTGTTCTGAAATAAGGGTGGTAATAAGGATTTTTTAAAGCCATTAAGTAGTATAAGATTTTCCTGAACAACATCTATGTGCAATTTGAATGCTAAGAAACAATAAAATGTCCACTCTTTGCTGATAATCATCTGCCATATATTGTCTTGCCTTACCAGAATTTCATGGGATGGAAATAATAATTGAACCTACAGCAAAAATATTTTTGCTAATTGTCTATTCCGATTCCACTGTTAAAGGGAGAATTCTGAATTGCTGTTCTTTTTTTGTGGGGGGTAGTTACAGGTATATAGAGACTGATAGACAGATCCATATCTGAATGAATGCTATTTGTAGTTTAAAACCTACCGCATATACTTCCCTAGGGACTCCCACTTTTAATAACCTGCAGTATAATAGATAAAGCAGAGGACAGTAATCATTACTAAAATGGATTTTCTGGCAGAATTAGACATCTCATCTAGCAATCAATAATCATTTTAAGCTAACAGGGTGATTAAATGACCTTTTTTTAAATTTTCCTTCACATCAAGTTGCATTTTATCTTGATTTACAGCTGCACCACTAGAACAAAGATAAACAGAAGACTTGAAATCTTGCAAAGGCTTACCAAGGCACTAACCACTGGGAGAATAAAAGCATTCTGCACTTTAATCAAGCTTACCCTGATTTCAAGACTCTTCCATTTTCGTTCCTATGTGCCAATTCCTCCAACTGAAATACACTGTGGATTATTCTTATTACCCGTTTACAAATCTTCAGGTTTTTTACCTTTGAAGAAAGAGTTAGGTTTTTAAATTGGAACATATGCAACACTGGATCAATCCCATCAGATCTCATTAAAATTTCTCTTATTTGATAATGTCATTCTATATTATCATTCAAGGCAATGGTTTATCATTTAGTACAATTGGTTAATAAACCAATATTTGAAATCAGTCAGGTCCATATGTCACTCATGGTTTGCTTTAACCTTGATTTAGTGATAAAAGTGCAGACATCTGGTTCCTGGTTACAATACCCCAATTATAAAACATTTTATGAAAGAAATAATGACTTATTTCAAACAACTGAAGATGTTGCAGGCATGTCCAGAATAACAATTGATTGTTCTTTAAAACAAATGTTTAATATCCAATTAACTTGAAACAGGAACTTTAGCTACTTTAGAGCAAACCAATTTCTCATTTTAAGCTCTCATACAAAATTGTATCTTCTTTAACAATGTGTCCACCTTTCTTCCCTTGCATTCAGAACATGGAAAGATTGTGAGTTTCCATCTCTTCCAATTTCTCCTCATTTAGATGGGACTACTGTAATCTGTAGCAGGAAGATACTCTACAAAAAAAAGATATCCTGGTGAAATGTTTGGTCCCCATTTCTGTAGAAAAAAATTGCCTTGTAAGCAGGCCTGTAGCCAGGACTGGACATTACATCTGGCACCAGATTTCATGGGCGGGGGGAGATAAAATAAACTCTAAAAACTCATCATGGAGAAAAGCTAAAATATATAGTCACTACAAAGAACTTCATGGGTTAATCCATACAAGTCATTCTACAACACAGTTGTCCTCAACCAAGTGTTGTCCAGTACTTGTTATCCTCATCCAGCTAGTCAAGTGAATAATGGGATATGTAGTCCAATCCCTCTGGAGAACTGTGGATT
>JANHFQ010003598.1:24606-37690 GCA_032468035.1 Aparallactus werneri
GTCTGAGTATCCTGGGTCATAACACCTAGGTTCTAACTCACCTGTGGTTCAGCCCAATTTATCTCTCAGCCAAATTTATCTATCATCCCAACGTATCTCTGAAGAGAAAAAGGAAAGATTGTTCTGCCTCAAAAGGTAAGATAGAAATTCATATCAATAAATGCACATTTCATGGCGTTGTTGTTTCCAAAAATGTTGGTTTTGGAGTGTCAACATGTATATGGCACCATGATAGATAAAAGGTAACAGGTTAACAGAGTTGGAAGGGACCTTGTAGGTCCTCTAGTCCAACCCCCCTGCTCAAGCACCATTTCTGACAGATGGCAGTCCAGTCTCTTCTTGAAAGCCTCCAGTGGTGAAGCTCCCACAATTTCCGAAGGCAACTTCTGTTCCATCGGTTGATTGTTCTCACCGTCAGAAAATTTGTCCTTATTTCTAGGTTTATTTTTTTTTATTTATTTATTTGTCAATCATATTTAAAATAACAGATATAGGTATAGACATAAACATGAACAAAGAAGTATATATAGGTAAATGGAGACATTAAGACAGGGACTGTAGACATGCTGGTGCGCTTATGCACACTCCCCTTTAATAATTTTTAAAATAAATTCTACTTTATTGTAAAGCTACATTAACAGAATCTTCCAAGTCAGAAATCTTTCACCATCCCTTGCTAGGCAGCATCTCTTCCCCTTATCTCTCAAGGTCATTCCCACATAACATTATAGAATCTGATCAAAGTTACTGTTAGTGTCTTTGTATTTACCTAATTTATACACGAGACAAGGGCATGAAAAATTGAACTTTATTTCTAAGTGTCAGATTCATAGTGGTTTCTGCACCAGGGATTTATTTTTATGGGTATTCACCCTCTGGATTAATTGGTAAATAAACTAGTTAGTTTTGTTAAGTCTCTGTTAGCACAGAAAAAGATAAGATGGGAAAAAGATTTATCTAGCCCTCTCTGGAGATATTATTGGGCAAATATGAATATGAATGTGGAAGACACGGTACTATTTACATTTTTAGAGTTAGATTGCTTATAATCCAATTGACCATGCCTCTATAGGTCCTGAATGTTAAAATAACAATTCCCTTTTAACTCTTAATTGTTGCTACAGTATCCTTACATGCTTTCCTCTGTATCACTTAGGAGGGATATGTGTGTGTGCCCCTTTGTGCTTTTCTTTTTCTTCTTTGAAAATGAACCTGTCATTGGTGCAGTGGAGACTACATAATGAAAAGAATTTCTAATTCGAATGATGCATCAACTTCCTATTGAATTGTAATTCTTCACTCTACACCATCTTATTCTGAAAGGTCATCCAAATGATGTATAAAATTATGGAGCTGCTTCTTTTTTTAGGCTTGTCATTATTCTATGTTTCCTGCCTCTTCTGTTTAAAATGCAATAAACAATTAAGAGAGATTGACAGAGCCAAGTCAGTTCTTAGATTGCCATAGTAACATTCTTGACATCAGAGGAGAAATGTGTGCAGAATTCTAAATTGTGCATATGGTTCACCAAGAGACAAACATTTAGTGCTTGAATGCCTCTCAGTCCTCATTACCATTACTTCTAAAATCAAACTGCTAGAAAGAGTATCAGAACTGAAGATCGGCTGATTAAGACTTCTGCACTAAGATGGTTGCACTGACCTGACCCATTCATAACTAGCAGTCCCAACTGCCCTATCTCAAGAATATTAATAAGTGATATAAAGATTGAACCTTGGAACTTATGCATGCAAATAAGGCACAAATGGAAACTGTTGGCTGTAGCCTGCTTTTGGTGTCAATGAGAGTACACGCTGCCATAGACTGGAGTTACCTTTAACATTTATACTGGTAATGCAAAGTGGGCATAAACAGAATTTGGGGCAAGAGGAATCATGTGTTTTGAAAGCAAGTTTGTTTCCCCCCCCCTAAATATTTTTGCTACAGGAGTTCATTCACTTTCCACAAATATTCTTATAGACTTAACAAATACATTATAACTAAAGGGATGTCACACATTCTTTCTTATCTATTGCTTTATGTTCAATTGTTTACCAAGCATTCACTTTATTTTCTTCTATGTTTTGCTTTTTGGGATATGCAAAACATGTGCATAAACCATTTTCTGCACAGAGCAGTTGTTTTTCATAGATGAACGTTCAAACTGAAAAATGCAGGTTTTATTCAGAAATGTTTTGGGATAGGGAATAGGAAAAAGCCATGCGTATTAGGAGTGGCAAGTAGCAGCTAATGGGTTATTGAAAGAAAGACATTGGAAGAAATGAGGGAGAGGGAAGAAGGCTAGTTAGATACCGAGATATCACACTTATAGCCAAATTGGCTGCTGCTACAACTGCTGCTGTCCTTGCTTCAAGTGCAACATATCTAGCTAGCCTGTACTCCCCTCCACCACCAACCTTTCTGGCATTTGCCTTTTCCTATCTCCTTTTAGCTGTCGCCACCAATATCTATATATCAGATTGATTTTTCCAACTGTAACTTAACCATCCATTTCAGTAAAGCCACAGTTTATTGATGTAAATTACTTAAATATATACCCCAAATTTGGAGCATATTACCTTATGAAGAGCTATTGCCTATTACTATTTTTCTATACTTTGCAAAATGCTGTTTAATCAAAAAAGGAATATTGTGATTGATATGCATGTCTATGTTCTAGGCTTATTTTAGAACTAATTTATCATTCCTCATTTCAAAATATCAAGAAACTGTGCCATTAGTTTTTGTCACCTGTTTTTAGTAATGTCTCTAAGAACTGCTAGATTTATCCTAGGCAGACTGGATTGGAAAAAATACTGTAACAAGCCCACAGTAGTTAAAAAACATCTAATAAGGAATTTGAAGAACTAAGACAACTTAATGAATTAATTCCACTGATTATAGTGTATCAAAAGCGGGTCCCATAATGATGGATTCAGAGTTCATTTGTTGCACCTCCCTCTGGCTGCAGCATGCAAAATGCTGGATGCCCCCTTCTCTTTGAGTAGGCAGCCAACTATCTTTTGCTGTGATGAATGATGATGGCCAGATCTGATTCCCAGTTTTCCCCATGAGTAAGTGAGAATCAACTCTCCAAAAGTCACAAAAAAGCATCATGGGCTGCGTGTTCCCAAGAGCTCCAATTCCATCTTAGACTCCTGATATAGAAGTCTTGGTGTTACTTTTCCATATGTTTTCAAATGAAACGTTCTCTCAGGCAGAGAAAAAAGATCACGTGTCACTGGGGCATTGAAAGGGCTGATGCAAGATTTTTATTGTTTCACTTGGCTGATCTGAGAGTTGCATCCTAGCATCTTTTTGTAACATTACAAAGGCACCTCACAGATAATGAACATCCCTACAAAAAAGTTGCAGTACATAATTCCACACTTGTTTCATAGCATCTCATCCTAAATAGCAATAGGCCAACACATCTAAAAAATACTTTCATTCTTTCTGACTTGAGAGCTGTTATCTCCCAATCAGCCAAACAAACTGAATACAAGTAGTATAATTTTAAGTTAGTAAGTGCAGTAGAACCTCAGTTCACAAACGCTTTTGTTCACAACCAAATTGGTTCACAACCAAAAAATCAGCTAAATGTTCCACTCGGTTCACATACAAATCCTCGGTTCACAACCAAACTTCCTGAGGAAGAAGAAATCTCAAGAACAAACAAATGAAGAGCAGAGTGTCCTTCCATCGTGGAGGCGGACTCTCCCGCAAAACTGCAACCTCTCTCTCGCTCAGAATCGACCGACTGAACAGTTTTTTCCATTGTTCATGGTTTTTTCAGTGTTTGTATTAAAGGATTTTATTGTTACACTGTGCATTCTGTGGCATATTTAACTACAGTACTGTATTTGTGTGCTTCAAAATCTTAAAAAAACAGTAGAGTTCATAGGGGCCTGGAATAGATTGATCATATTTCCATACAACCCAATGGGAAAACAACCAAAGTTATGGAACAAATTGTGGTTGTGAACCAAGGTTCCATTGTAGTCTTCATTTCAATTAAGCAACTGAAATATTCTTTTGAAATGATATAAAATAGGTATAGGAAAATGGCAGCCCTCCCATTAGCAATTTTACAATGCCTGCAGGACCCCTCTTCCCCACTTCTGTTACCAAAAAAGGCATTAGAGAAAGTTGGAGCTTCATATGAAGGACTTTCCAAAAAGAAAAAAATGGGGGAATTATTAAAGGAATAAGGCTCTTATACCTTGTCTTTCTCTTCTATGCAATAAATTTCACAGAAAGCTAGTATACATCATGAGAAATTCCAGCAGATGATTTTAAAAAATGGATGGGATACCTGGCTACTTGTGATCTCTGATTTGCAAAAGCCAGTTAAATATCATTATGTCTCCATTTTTCTGAACCTAATACCTTCTTTTTTTCTTATTACTTTTTCAGTAAAAATAAGGAAGAAATTATCCCAAATATATCAAAAAATCAAAAAGTGATTTTGTGAACTTTCATTATTATATAATTAATCAAAAAATAATTGTTAGATATTACTACAAGATCACCTGTAGTTGAATATGCTACTTGAACATTATAAATGTTTTAATTCAAAATAAATGGTTTATATTGGCAGCTGATAAACCCTCCCTCTTTTGGCATGGTTACTATAAAGATATTTATCTATTTGACCTTACACAGAATCAATTTATATCCAGAGGGTCACATATTTCTGCTTCAATCTATTGATTTCTTACATGTGCCTAACTTTTGATATAATAAGGATGCATATTAGGCTATTTAAACTGTATGTGTAAATGGATATATCTGCAGAGAAATAATTTATAATGACAGCTACTTAATTTTTTCTTTTGGTGAGAAAACTTACTGAAGGGAAGGTTTGAGAATACAATATTTGAAGATATTTGTTTTGCATTTTTTAGTAAAAACTTGTTGCTTTTTCTCCCATTACTTCATGAATACAATATCTGACATTTGCTAGGAAGCTTAGAGCACAATTTTTCAACTGGTCTGTCTAAGAAAGAGGAGATTTATTAAAGAAATTTGTAGATATGCAAACTTAAATTTTTCTTTACATACTTGTTACTTGATTTTACAATGCCAAGTCATGATGCACCTAGCCAGCTCACATTTTACTAAATGATTCTTCATGAACTGTTCTTGAGGGCACATAGAATGTTAACTTTCTAGGAGTTACAGGTATAATGTGTTTTTCAAATTCATGTATTGGATAGCTTTATGAAATTGGATACTTCTGTTTATTGAATCAAGAAATTATGTTTGCTAGTTTCTCATCTAATATTTCTACTCTGCTTCTTCCTAGCTATCATTAATCCAAAGCAGCCAAAAGAGACGCCCAAAAGTTTCAACTTTGACTATTCCTACTGGTCTCACACAACTGTAAGTAGATACTAGGGCACAAAGGAGAGAAGGTTGGTTGCGGGGTCCATTTGTGTAGGCTTCAAAACTAAAAGTTAGATTTTTTTTATTCTTTCCAATTCAACCCAATCTTGGAAATAATATGTACAGTAAATGTAGTATATCTGTGGCAGGTGTGGGAGGCCCTGTGAGGACTGGAGTAGGCCGTGTATGAGTAGCTGTTCCTCGGGATGAGAATCCTGCTTGGATCTCAGCAGAGAGAATTTTCAGTTCCTAAGCTGAGCCTCTCATGGTTCGCCCTCACCCCGAGGCACCCCAAACTCCTTACCTGGAACTGTGTCTGCTTAAGGAACTGTGGTGGTGGAGTGGTTGGAATGCATATTGCAGGCTAACTATGTCTACATCCAGGAGTTCAATCCTGTACAGCTCAAGGTTGACTCAGCTTTCCATCCTTCTGAGGTTAGAACAGTGAAGACCCAGATTGTTGAAGGCAATATGCTGACTCTGTAAACTGCTCAGAAAGTGCTGTAAAACACTACGAAGTGGTATACAAGTCTAAGTACTATTGCTATTGATATTAATGACTTCCATGATTGCTTAATAACTACAACTTGGAATGCCGGGATTGCAGTTGTAAAGTAAAGCAGTCATGTGGGTACTTACATGCCATCTTGCTTATCAACCACTGTGCTCAACAATTGACATTCTGGTCTCAGTTGTGGTAATTAAATGAGGACTATGTGTAACTGGATTCTTTTGTGATTTATAGCACAACATATTTAAAAATATAAATAGAGCAGGGGTGTCAAACTCAATTTCACTGAGGGCCACATCAGGGTTGTGGTTGACCTCAGGGGGCCAGGTGAGCGTGGCCGACTGGGTTGGTGTGGCCGACTGGCTGGGTGTGCCTGACTGGGTGGGTGTGGCTGTGGGTGGGTGTGACTAG
This sequence comes from Aparallactus werneri, assembly GCA_032468035.1. Taxonomy (NCBI): domain Eukaryota; kingdom Metazoa; phylum Chordata; class Lepidosauria; order Squamata; family Lamprophiidae; genus Aparallactus; species Aparallactus werneri. The sequence continues at coordinate 30,917 of JANHFQ010003598.1, forward strand.
TTTGATGCCACTCCCCAAACTGCTGGCATGTTTCGTCTTCGAATTGGGTAGACCAGGCCGAAGCCAGGCTGGCCCGATCTTTCCTCTTTGCATTGAGTAGACTGGGCTGAAGCCAAGCTGGGCCAATCTCTCCTCTTCACGTTGGGTAGACCAGGATGGCCCCACAGGCCAGATCCGACCACTTTGTGGGCCAGATCCGGTCCACAGGCCTTGAGTGTGACACTCCTGAAATAGAGGAAACAATTACATCTTTTGAAAATGGGTACCTTCCTATTTGGCAACTACTTTTTCCATCCTCTAAAGATAGTATACTGGAATACATTAGAAGGTGGCTGAAAACCCAAGCTATTTTATAGGGATATGAAGTAAAACAATAAAGCCTTGACTATGAAGTCCATCCCAGCATTCCTACTAAGACCTAATTAGTAGTAATTTTATGTATTTATTTACTTATTTACTGACAGCATTTATATTGCTGTCTTAGAGTATACAAATATTCTAAGCAGCTCCCAACAATTCATTAAAAATATAGCTAAAAACAACAGTATTCCTTACCTCTGGCACTAGATTACCATCCTCACAGCTCAGGCCTAGCCCCATCCTTAGGGGAAGAGCCAGGACTTCATAGCCCCCGAAGGCTAAAAGATGGAGGTCCTGTCGAATGGTAATATTTAAGGGACAGGACTGGGAGAGCACCCCCCATACACACGTTTATGGAGATTCTCAGTCACCCAGGTCATGGTTGTCCCAAAGGTGGTTTTTCAAAAGGCAACTGGACTTTCTGGTTTTTCTTTGAAGACATTTTGCTTCTCATCCAAGAAGCTTCTTCAGCTCTAACTGGGTGGTGGGGAATCCTTAATTGATTTTGCTTATCTGAAACCAGCTGGGAAAGAAGCTTATTGTGATCACGTGACCATAACATGCTGCAACAGGCATAAATGCGAGCTGGTTTCCAAGCATCTGAATTGTGACCACGTGACTGCAGAGTTGGTGCTGTGGTCCTTTGAGAACAGCTTGTAAGACATTTTTTCCAAGGCCATTATAACCATTGTTAAATGTATGATTGCAAGTTAGGTATTTAATGAATTTAGAGTAGTTCCTAAAATATATATACTTCTCTATCAAGGAGAGGTATTACTGCCCTCCAAGTGTTTGGATAGCAACAGTCAACTATCCCTGTCAGAATGACCAATGATGAAGGTTTGTGAGGATTAGAGTAAAACTTCTGGAGGCTTCAAGATGACTATATTGTGCAAAGGAAGAAAATATTTTTTACTCTTTCTGTGTCTTTCCTTGAATCATTTTGAGTCTTTCTCAGTGATCTCTGTTTCTTTTTTCTGAGCAGCCTGAAGACATAAACTATGCTTCACAAAAACAAGTATACCTGGACATTGGGGAGGAAATGCTGCAGCATGCTTTTGAAGGTTATAATGTCTGCATTTTTGCCTATGGCCAGACTGGGGCTGGCAAGTCATATACAATGATGGGTAAACAAGAGAAGGACCAGCAAGGCATAATTCCCCAGGTAAGCATGACAGTAGGAAATAACTCAAAGTAAGAAACAAATCCAAGAAAATAATGTTTGGGATGTGAAGGATGTGAAGCAGTTCTGTTAATGAGCAACAATCAAGAAAGGAGTGGAAGCATAAAATCCCATGACATCTTCAGAGAACAGAAAGGTGTGGCATGAGTAGGATTGAACAACAGTAGATGGGAAGGAAAGAAGGATTTATTCCTGATTATCAAAAATTCAAGAAGGAGTAACAGTAGAACATATACAATTGATTTATTTGGTCTCAACTGAAAGTTTTGTCATAGTAAATAGACCTCTGAGTAGATCACTGGCTGCAATTGGCCACTATTAGCACACGAGTTAAACAACTTGTATGTTTGTACAAAAGTGTAGCTTAGAAAACAATAAAAAATGTTTGAATTGCAAGATGTAGCTGCTGGGAATAGTTCCTTCTGCAGTATCACACTGTATTAAAAAGATTGTTTCAAGATTTGGTTGGAATCTACATTTTATCCAGATCACTTTTTTCCCCAATTAATAAGAAGCCTTTTCCCAAATATTATTTTGGGGAAAATATTTCTTTTTACAAATAGTTTGAACATTTTAATGTTGCAGATGGTACTATTGTTACAGAATTGTAACTTTTTTTTGTCTTTCTCATACTTTGCAGCTGTGTGAGGATCTCTTTTCTCGAATCAATGACACAACAAATGACAATATGTCCTACTCAGTGGAGGTACAGATGGCTATTTTTCAATGCTAAATATCATTTTTATACATAGTTTTGAGCAGCAAAAGAAACTTTATGATGCTGAGATTGCAGAAATATATATAGTTGAAGAAAAATGTGCTTGCCAAAAAAGCTTTCTAATAGTGTATTTTCATATTCTCAGATTTGTTTCATAACAATTATTAAATAATTTGTCTTTAGTATTATTATTTGTTGGGGGAGAGTCATTGATGCAGTAATCATTCAGTGATATTACTAGAGGATGGGATCAGACTTGTCAACCCCTTTAATATTTTCCCATTTTTTGAAAGTATAAAATAAGATCACTAAGGATATTGGAAAGTAAACACACTGACATGCTTTTCTGACCTGGGGAAGAAATTGTACATACAATACCTATTGGTTTGGTGGTTTATTCTGAGGCAGGGATGGAGAGAAAGGACAAGAACCAGGAGATAGAATGAACAAGAGCCCCTGCCTGCAAGTCCTATAGATCGTTAGGGCTAAATTTTTGTTCTGGGTTGAAGATGTCATATCAGTCAGTGCCCACAATATATTTTGCTGCCTCCTGTGCTTCTTTTGCTCTTATTATGTTTATTAAATGAATAAGTGCATCTTGTTCTACAGGTGAGTTATATGGAAATATACTGCGAACGTGTACGTGACCTCCTCAATCCCAAGAATAAAGGAAACCTGAGGGTCAGAGAGCACCCACTCCTTGGACCATATGTTGAAGATCTCTCAAAACTAGCTGTTACTTCATATAATGACATTCAGGATTTAATGGATTCTGGGAACAAAGCAAGGTAAAAAGAACAACAAAGAGAATGTATCTCATTCTGGTATTCCTATGAAATCATTCACAATTATTATTTTTAGTCAAGTCCTTCACAGGAATTTCATTCTGATAAAAATATCAGGAAGTTTTTCAAAGAGAATATTTTGATAGATCTGAGTCAGGGAGCTAACCCTAACTTAAATAATTCAAAACAAGAAAGGGTGTAGAGTATGGCCCCATGATTGACCTTATGAAGATGTTGCTAGATGGATTGAAGTCCAAATACTTTTGTGAGTCTTAGAAATTGAATAAGTTACCTTATTGGATATACAGATTAGCAGCAATTAGCTAATTAGCTAGAGCAAGAAAGAATGAGTGATTTGCTTTGGGTTGGAGTAAAAAAAAAAAGATAAGAAGCCAAGGATTCCTAGCTCTAGAGATCTTTAAAGGTGTTACATCTTTATATACTGTAGATCTTGTAGGGATTAAATTTTTACTCTTTTTTTTTCTTCCAATTTTTCTTCCTATAAAATTTATTATATTTTTATTCATTTATATACAAGTACTATAATTTACTGTGGCAGTTTTCCATGACAGTTATGAGTTCTGATAAATGCATCTAAAAGCTTCTAAACTGAGGAAAGATATTTTAAACATCTGTATACTATAAGTATTTGCTTGTTCTTATCAACTTTACTTTCCTGATAAGAAATACAAATAAATTCCCTGCTACTCTTCTTCAATAGGACAGTGGCAGCCACTAATATGAATGAAACCAGCAGCCGCTCGCATGCGGTTTTCAATATTATCTTCACCCAGAAGAGACACGATGCAGAGACAGACATCACCACTGAGAAGGTGAACTGAAAAATTAGTATGCATTGATATTCTGGCCAAAAGCACTCATGTGTGCAGTCTGATACCATCTCACTTGTAATTGCTGCTCAGCCACCACAAAGACTCTCAGCTCAGCTGTCAGCTGGACTAAATTGATGATACAATGAAGAGAGTGGTAAAAAGCATCAGTGCACAGGGAGCAAATGGAAGATAGCTTTTCCCCCCTTCAATTTCGGTCACATATCCATAGATAGTCTCTGTGCTGAAAAAAGAGAGCAGACTTCGAGGGAAAGTTTGGTGAAGGAGGAGCCAATGCTTTAAAATATAATGAGAAAGAGCTTTGTTAGGCTTGATGTGATAGCAGTTAAGTGATAATAGATTAATATTGGAAACCAAATCGAAAGATAAAGCTAAACTTCATTTTGGATGGGGTTGCATTGCCTCAGACAGATCCTGTGCACAATTTGCCCTCCTGAATTCATGGCTCCTGTTTAAAGAGGTGATGTCCAGATTCTTGGGAATATTATGGTTGCTAAGAATTTGGGCAGTTTTAATCCCAACACACCTATTGTCATTCAAACTATCATTTGAGTCTATTCCACCATGTGAGTATCCAAGCATAATTGCTTCATTGCTGCTTTCTTACACATTGCCTTGAGCTTTTCTTGATTAAAGTCAGTTTAGTAAGATATGGGATCACCCCAGAGATGGCTGTTTTTTGAATTGTGTGGTTGCTAAAACACTCTGTTCATATTTTGTTTTGCCCAATTTTTAGACTTCCTTTAATAATATGAAATACTTCATTATGTCAAAGTGTTAGAGAATAATCTGAGAGGCAGATACTGTGGTTGGATATAAAGCAATATTTAATCTGTTTGCTCATTTCAGGTCAGCAAAATCAGCTTGGTGGATCTTGCAGGAAGTGAACGGGCTGACTCCACAGGAGCAAAAGGCACCAGACTTAAGGTAAAGAAAAAAAAACCTGGACTAAGGGAGATATTTATTTAAATATATTTCCTTAAAGAAGGATTAATTAGCACATTTTGAAAACTGTTGAATGAGATTATCCTTTGAAAAGCTGTAGATTTATCCTGATAGAAAAACCTGTAGTACCTTAAATCAAAATATATTGTGTAGCTCTTACATCTTTTCCTTCTTAGTGTTGTTTGTTTGCCTTTCTATGGTTAGGAAAATGAAAATGAAAGAAGTGCTTGGAAAACAAGGGAAGGCTACACATGAAAAAAATATTACATAGGATCATCCTTCCTATTATATAATTATGTTGATGAGGCAAGGGTTCTGCATGATGAAAGACTTGCCAGAAGTGTGAGAAGAGCAAATCAATTGTGATATAATTCACTGTAACAATTGTTATTCATCTACCATTTATGTTGTCTGTATTTACTCATTCTGTTATTTTCTATATGGGAAACAGTTACCAAAACTTGGTTTGTCTCAGTCTTCCCCAACCTGGTTCCTTCTGATGTGCTGAGAACCCAGTTTTTAGAATTCACAACCAGTAGTATTGGCTAGAAATTCTGGGAGTGCAATCCTAAAATATCTGAAGGTTTTATGGTTTTGGAAGATGGAACTCTTCAATGACATCTTAGAGTGGCATACATACATATGTAGTAGGTCTTTTATAAGAAAGAATGCCGAATTATCCACCAAGAGCTTTGAATAAATAAAGAGATATTTGAATGTTTTTAATTTAATTTTAATTAATTTAATTCTAATTCCTGGTGGTTCTGGTGAGTTAGTGATACAGCACCTTAAATATATTTTTGTGCAAAATGTTTATCAAAATTCAATGCCCCACATTGATTGGGTATCCTTACTTTCACAGGAAGGAGCAAATATCAATAAATCACTAACAACTTTAGGAAAAGTGATCTCTGCTCTAGCTGAGATGGTAAGATTTCTATTGAGATAAGTAGAGAAGAACATTTTATTCTAATTAAAATACAAAATTTTGTTTTCCCAATTCATTTCACAGATGCTTCAGTAAAAGTATTACTCAGCCCCGTGATGGCGAACCTATGGCCCAAAGTGGCCCACGGAGCCATGTCGGTTGGCACGCGAGCCGTCGCCCAGCTCAGCTCCACAGTGCATGCACGTGCTCCCCCCCGTACATGCGTGCATGAGGCAACAGAGCTGAAAAACAGCTGAGCTTCAAACTGTTAAAATGGAACCAGTAGCTAAATTTAACAGTTTGAAGCTCAGCTGATTTTTTGGCTCTGCTGCATCATGTGCGCATGCACAGGGAGGAACATGGGATCATGCACGCATGCCCAGGGAGTCGTGCAAAGTGCATAATGGATGCGGGCACGTGGAGGTGCATGCGAGGCGCACACACTTTCGGCACCTGAGGAGAAAAAAGTTCGCCATCACTGACTCAGCCATTTGATTTTTTTGGGTAGGGGGGGAAGCCATATTTAGTTTTGTTCCAAAAGTGAAAAGTCACTAATCTGCTAATGGAAAATAAACCTTATACAGAATTTATTCTTTATTAACCTCCAGCTTTTCATATGGAAGCCTGAGAATTAAAATTAAAATAATCAAGGACTATTTTGAAGGTTACTTATCGCTGTCTTGACACTGAGACATTAACTTCTATTTTTGCCTATGGAGGAACATAACAACTATATGAATTCACACCTATAGATTTGAATTCACATCTACAGATGTGAATTAACAGATTTACTACTTTAGAAAGATTAAGACATTTCAAAGTACCTTGATATACAGTATATGCATGTGAATAAGGAAAAATTAATTATAAACATCTATTTACATTATAGATGTAGTATTATTGGTATTTATGCACATCTATATGTGTGAAGGCTGAGTGTCAAAGAATTGAGGCCTTTGAACTATGGTGCTGGAGAAGACTCTTGCGAGTCCCTTGGACTGCAA
>JANHFQ010003599.1:3263-14897 GCA_032468035.1 Aparallactus werneri
CATGACAGGGGTATAATAGTTGGTGATCCCCCCCCCAGATCACTCAGCCACTGCCCAGAAAGAAATACTAGGTCGGGTGTGTGACCCCCCACATGAGACGGCCCCATAATAACCTGGGTCAGGTCCATGGCTGCCATGGAAGCCATGAACTCCCGGGCCAATCCAGACGAACTCCCCAGAGATGGCAGGTTGAAATCCCCCAGCACCATCAATCTGGGGTAATCAACCGCCAATCCAGAGAGAACCTCGGTCAGCCCGGGCAGGATGGTCGTGACGCAGCTGGGCGAAAGGTACGCCAACAACACAGATTTAAGATCTGCTCCCACCCTACAGCTATTAAGGAGTTTGTCTTTCAGCCTATTCTTCCTTTCCCCTTTTACATCTAAACTATTACCACCTTCTCTCATACTCATGATGTACTGAGGCTCTCAATTTCAGAGGGCTCAGGATGAAGCTGATTACCTTGACCCTTTTTAGAATTCAAGCTAGGTAACAGCACTGAGACACCATTGGTAGCACTTGTGGATGACCAGAGGTAATGCATCTGCCTTGACCCCCACTTGGATTTCTCAAGGGTGTTCAGTATCATCCATCATGATATCTTCTGGACTGGCTCTAGGGTTGAGAGTGGGGTTCACTATATTACAGGTACCATCATGTTTGGGGGCAAAGCTTAAGCCCTAGACCTCTACAATGCTGGGTGCTTCAGGGCTTGGGTCTTTTCTACCCCCACCCCACCCTTGAGACTGCTGTAAAAGATAATTTGATGATACTGAGATATACCTCTCTACCCCTGGCTGACAAAGCAATGTGGTCCAGTGTTAGCCCAGGGACTGAAAGCTGTAAGGGTTTGGATGAAGAAGAACCTGCTTTGACTCAACTTTAGTTCTAGGTTCACACAAAGATCTACTAGTAGATCCTTATCTCCTTTTTGAAACTTCTCTGCTTCTTGCCAGGGTTCCATGCCCTCAGGCAAAGCCAGTGCATTATTTAGAGGGAAAAGATAGTCCTGGACTTACAATATATAATACAGTTCATTTAGTGACTGTTCAAAGTTACAACAGCACTGAATCATGACTTTTTTCCACAAAAATTGGGGATTTTGGGGATCCCCATGATCACATGATTACACGCATCCCCATGATCACATGATCAAAATTCAGATGATATCAACTGACTCATATTGCTGTGTCCTGTGTCATATGGTCACCTTTTGCAACCTTTTGACAAACAAAGCCAACAGGGAAGCCAGATTCACTTAACAACTTAACAACTGCAGTGATTCACTTAACAACTGCAGCAAGAAAGGTTGTAAAATGGCACAAAACTCACTTAACAACTGTCTTTGCTTACAGAAATTTTGGGTCAACTGTGTATTTCTAGACCTTCCTTTCTCCTTGATTGTTTGTTTGCTTTGTTGTTTGTCTCCTTAATTAAGACATTGTTTTCTGGTTGATTGTTTGTTTGGTATAATCCCTGTTTAATATATAATATAAAATATACTAGATCTCTAAATATGAATATTAACTTACTATTAAAACCTAGAGTATCAAAATACACAAGATGCTTTGATTAAGAAATTTAAATATTTCTGCAAGGACAGGCATCTTTCCCCATAATAAAATCATGTCTTCAAACTCACTGTTGAATAACAAATAGGAGTTGTATTAAAAAGATGTCCTTTTACTCAAGAGACATTTTGACTCCTATTAAGAAAGTATTTAAATAGTATGCATATATTTGAAAAACTTGCCTAAATACATTTATTTGCTGCATCCTCTTATAATTGAATAATTGAGTGGGGGAGAAATATACTATTAAAAATAATTAAAGGACTTTTAAAAATAGAGAGAAATAACCTACAATCCAATATTTTAAGAAAAATCAAGCAGTACCTTTAGGGTTTTTTAAATGTACCATATTGGAAGGATCAGCTAAGCAGTCCTTTGTACATCTTTGTGAAAATAATAATTTGAAGTTTGTCCATCATGTGCGAAGAGGACCTTGACGTCAGTGGTGGGATTCAAAAATTTCCCCTACTGGTTCTGTGGGCATGGCTATGTGTTTGGCCAATCAGAGGTGATATTTGCTGGGGCCAGCCAATCAGAGATGCTATTTTCCAGTTCTCAAAATTATCGCTACCGGTTCTACGGAACCTGTCGGAATAGGCTGAATCCCACCACTGCTTGACATCTAACGGGCTGTGGGCTGTCCACCATGTGTCCGCAGGTGGCTGGTAAGGCTTATACGGGCACGGGATCTTCTGCCACATGTTGGGTAGACATGTGTGGGCATCACTGTTGCAGCATTTGCAGCTCTGGCTTTGCAGAATGCTCGCTTCTTACTATTGAAAGAAAATGTAATTTTAAAGGCATAGCCATTCACTCCTTATTACCCTCTCTTTTGTGGGGCCAGATAAAGGCTGCTAGGTGAATAATTGAGGCTACTGATTTCAACAATTAATTTTTCTTTCTAGAACTTAATAATGGTGACATTGCAAGACTCTACAAAGATCTAAGAATACATCAAGAATTGTATGTCCATTAGATCTAACTAATACTTGAGGCCAGAGAAGTGATAGCTTAACTTAAAAATGTTAAATCAGGGCTCAGGTTCCTCCTCCAATATACAGTCTACTTAGATAGTTTGTCTTTCAATTCTGGTTTTCCATTTTACACCTTAAAAAGAGCCAAGTGACGAAATGCAAAAATTCTATATAAGGTATGCTTTTCAAAATGCCCATTGTACTCAGTGGTCACCAGTTGGCCTTTATCTGAAATGCAAGAATTATAACAAAAACACAGAAATGTCATTCTACATGGGTATAGTCTTGCTATTTAACCGAGGATGTCAAACAAAACAATTTCTATGAAAAATCTTTATCTTACAGAAAAAATTAAGTGTCTTTGCTTGCAGAAAGGGAAGAAAGAAATGCATCATTTATTTTTCCTTTCCCGCCCCCACCCCCCAAATTTCCACAGAGGTAATATTTCTCTAACTGCATCTGTTACAGTATGGCTACTAACCTATCGGCAATAATTAGCATATTCCAATAGGCTACATATGAATTGGCATATTGTAAGATAGATAGAGTATCAAATGTAAAAATAATCATTATAACTTAAATGGGAATAAAATATAATCAAGCTCAATGATCTGGGAACAGTACAACCAAGGAAGCTTTGGGTTAGCCTGCCGCCTAGATTCAAAGCTGTAATAGTTGCCTTCTCCCTTTTCATAGTTCTTGATCTTATGTCAAAACTGGACTAACAATCTTTACATAGGAAATAGAATATATGACAAATTTAGCTGAACCTGACCATATCTTCACTTACTAACTTGTTTTGCTCCTTGACTGTATGTATTCCATGACATTTTTAAAAGTTACTTCTTTAACTTGCCCTTACTGACTAATCTAATTGGGTGATTTAGTTGGGACGATTCTGTGGTCTTAGGTATAGTGAAATCATCTGGATCACTATCTGATGCTGATCCCTGATAGGATCAAATCACCCACGTGATTAAATAGGAGAACAGGAGCTTTCTTGAAAGCCCCCAAAGTGTAGGCAATAAAACAAATGAAAGCAAAACATAACTGAACCAAACCAGAGAAACAATCTGTTTCCCAAATGATAAGATAGTTGTTTCCATAAGAAACAAGACATGTGGAATTTATGCAAGGCTTTGAAGATCTCATCATTCATTCAGTTCTGCAAATGGATACAAATGCTGGTATATTCTGTGTCATTTTTAATAATACATGGTGTGTGTGTGGCTGTGGGTGTGTATAATTCCTTTACTTTAGGTTACTACCTGGAATTCTCTGACGTAATTTCCACTGATGGCTTGTGCAAACATGAATGATCAACTGCCTACTATACCTGCCTTTCCTTTGTCAAATTTCTTTCCCTTTTCATGTCAATTTTCTTTCCCTTCATAATTCCCCATCCTTCCCACAGGAGACTGTTATGATGTTAATTGTCAAATTTGCATAGTGAGTCAGCAAATAAACTCTTGCAGAACTTTAAAGCTCTGCTTTTAGTTACAAAATGCTTATTTGTGTTTTAGGGCAGAATTGGTATCTCAGACTCCAAGGTGATGTGAACACAGCAATGTCATTAAACCAATCTCTGCTATCCAAATATGTATTGGTGGATAAAACTAACAAAAGATATCCTTAGCATGTTAATTATTTATCAAATAGTATATGATATATACAAACAATATACAGCTGGAATTATACTGAAAAATCTAAATGAATAATCATTACCATTGGTTGAATTAAATCTAAATCCTAATTCCTAAAGTAGCTTAAATTTCTTCAATAAGAATCCAGAGGGATTCAATGCAACTCCACACAAAATGCCTAGTGAAAATAGTGAAAAAATGTCATAATTTTGTTCCGTATATGTATTAAATCTGTAATTTATTTCTAAAAAGGGCAGATACCAAGAAGAATACAGAGTGCCTTAATTAAAAATTGTGATATAAAAGAAACCAATGGGAGAAATAGCAATTGTTCATATTTAGTTTTCAAAACAATGCAAAGAAGCTCATTTTGGGGCTGGATCTTTTCTGAATATACTTTTTGTATGTTCTTTAACATTTATTTGTGTTGTTCTGTTAAAATCTCAAAAGAGAAGTCTGTAGTAAAGATGTTCAATTATATTCCAAGGAACTCAATCACTTTTTAATGGCTTAGCAAGGATTCCACAGTGAGGTTGATAATATCAACAATTAAAATGAAGCTTCTCCAAATGAAGAGCAAACCTCTCAATCCTCAAACCTTTCACTGTAGGCTCCAATAAACAGGAGACTCAGCTTGCTTTCTCAGGGAATGAATAGCTATCACCTTTTTCAATGATTGACAGAGTTGGAAGGGACCTTGTAGGTCATCTAATCCAACCCCCTGCCCAACTGGGAGTGGGCGGTCTATAAGTTTAAAAATAAATAAATAAATAAACAAACAAACAAACAAACAAACAAACAAACAAATCCATATCTATAAAAGAGAAGTCCTGGGAGCGATATTTGTTTGTAAGTCCTCTATACAAATCTACACCCCTCCATCAATCTCCCCCCAAATTGACACAGAGTTACCTTTCCGTTGTGAGATCAGCACTGGGGGGTCTCGAATGCCTTGGGGTGCTCTTTGCCCCCCAAAAAGGGTGGCAAAGGGGACACCCAGCACAAAAACAGAAAAAAACTGTACTGAGCCTGTGCAAGATGAGTGAGGAGGCTCTGCAGGCAATACAGGTGATGTATGCACATCGGAGCCTCTCCAGCCAATAGAGGCAAGGAATGCAAATCAGGCAAAGAACGCTGGGAATTGTAGGCTACACATATCCCTGCTTGCAGCATGACGACACAGCGAGGGAGGAATGTCAGGCCCCATTTTCCCCAGGGCGAAGCCGGGTAATAAGCTAGTAAATAAATAAATAAATAAATTGCCTTTACCTAGGGTTGAACTCACAGTCTCCTGATTGTGAGGTGAGAGCTCTACCTCTAGGCCATCTCTTCAATGCCTTCTCAGCAAGAAGGTAAAGCCTTGTCACATATGGAGAGAGACTGTATCCTTAACAGAATTTTTTGTCTCTTCAACCTGAAAAAGACCTGGGTCTGCAAAATCAGAAGTGATGTCCTTCAGGGGACAAAACCGAAGCATGCATAACGTTACCAGACTACACAAGGTAACTTGGGCTTTTGCTAAGACTACTGTATATCCTGATATAGTTGTTTCAGTAGGAAAAAAGAAAGACATCGATATGGAGGCCTTACTAGGAGCTATCCAAAGTCCACTTTTATTAATAAATCTAAAATGGCTTCTAGGATTACTTTGCAAGTCAAGAGGTTGCTTGAATAACCCTAACTTGACTGAATTTAATGATTTGGCCTTGCCTACTGAGATATGACTTTTTCTCACCCATTTGCTGTATTCTGGCTGCTTAGATCCTTTCAATTACTGAAGCACTAATATTAGGAATATAAGAACCACAAATTCTCCAATTGATTGTTGGGCTCAAACTCCCATTAGCTCCCAAAAATATCTGAAGGGACACATGAGATTCTACATGGGATATTCCATGTACAATCAGAGGAAGTTATCATCAACTTGTAATTTCCATAAAATTAGGCTCAAAGGACTTCGCCAATACCCTCCCCCTACATGAATCAAACATGTTTCTAGATTCATGTGCAATATGTTTGTTCGAAGAGTTCCATTTTAGGAACTGAATTGACAAACTGGGTTCTCTAAAGTTAAAACACAGAAGACTAATTTATTGATATTCAACTTATATACAAAAGGGAAGGAAATATATTCTGAAAAAAATTATTCTGAGCCGTTGTTTCATGAAACAATTACCAGCATAGCTGTGTAGAGCTCTGAAAATGTTACTTGGAGAATATGAAAGGACAAACTTAGAATCTATCTGTAATTCTTTTAAACCAGTTGTATCTTTTCCTAAAACTATAAAGTGAAATTGCTCAGTGCAGCTGCCACATGATCCTGGAAAAGTTATTGCTGTTTAAAGAGCTTTAGACAACTGCTGTATATATGCCTGCACCCATTGCAAAGCCCCTTTTAAAGATCAATCTGAAGGGCAATTTTATGTAATGCTATCATTTAATAGTATATAAAGTACTTCACTATAATTCTCTCATTTATCTCCACTCTTCCAGCTAACTTTTCTTGTGCTGATTACTATTTGTAATCCTGTTGGAGTAGAAATTAAAGTACCCTTGTTCACATTAAAACAGTGGGAAAATTTTTAAGAGCAAAAATTGAGAAGGAAATCCTCAGTTGTGCTAAGCTTATTGCAGTCTGCCCATCAAACAAAAGAAATATTATTGGAAGGAAACACTGGATATGAGATGCCATGAGAACATAATGTGTTGGACTGAGACTCATAACAAATAGGGCCTTGCATTTTTGCCTTTCAAACAACCCTATGAGTGAACTGCAAAGGGTCAGAAAACCCCCCTCCTCTAAAAACGATGACATAGAATAAATAATTCCAGAAAACCTGTCATCATTCATTTGCAAAAATCTGAGAGATTCTGAAGTCTAGTTGTGAGATTATCCAATAGAGGGAGTCATGAACTCATGCACTGAACACACAATTGTCATTACATTCAAATAAGAACTGAGTACAAACTATATTAAATAACTTTTCCATAATCTTGGTTACCCTTAAACATTTATGGTTAATATTTTTTAAAAAGAACATGAATGGCACTGTTAAAACTCTTTATTATCAGCTGTCAATTTTGAATCTGAATGCCCTGCAATTAACATACAGCTAATATATAGAAAAAATGTGCACACCAGTGCAAGATAGCTTTTCATAAACCCCCTGCACTAGGATGGTAGAATTTCCTTCTTTCCATTCCATTTTTGTATCATGACATTCTGTTTTCCTTGGTTCTGCTTTTCTTAAAATCTACATTGATTTTAATTTCAGAACTGATGTGTGCACAGTTTGTTCTACTTATAAAGCTAGAGGTATCTTTCTCATGTCAGGTGATTTATGCTTCACATACAAAGACTATAACTTAATGTTAAAGTACCTTTTTTAAAAACATATAGACCTAGGTTCTTCCCCAGCAGCTTCTGATAGATGTGGGCAGTCTGAAACTGGAGAATCTCCCCCAAGTCACTGCAGGGGTCTGGGACTTAGATGGACCAGTGACTTGATTCAATAATAAATTACCATTATTATTGTGCATGATGAAGAAAGATAGCATTAAAGAAATCACCAGGATACTACTATAACACAAGATTTTGCACTCTGTTTGCATAATGGCTATCTTCACATAAACATAGGTCAGTTATTGAGTTAAGCCATTGTCTGTGATCACACAATACACTGAATCATCAATTAGTTGAAAGAGCTGAGTTTGCATATCAGGCTAAGCTACAACAAACAAATAATCAGCCCATGTTTATCTCTTAAGCTTTGTGAATGTATCTGCTAGGTCATTATCTGATTTGGTTCAGCATGTTGTTTAAAACACAATTAATGTATGCATGTTTATAACCAGCTCAGAAGAACTAATGGCAAGGAATGAAATTAAGATTGTGACTCTTGGTGTCTGTCCAGTAATATGCTTTTATATGAAATAAAAGCTCCATATGAACAAAAAGTCATCAATGTTGTCATTCAGGAAGAAATTTTCCTTTTGTGAAAATCCTCTTGCCTCAAACTTTTCAAAATACTCATCAAAGATTATTGACAAGTATTATTATATTAAAGATAGATTTCTTTTTACTTACACATTAGCTAGGTTTATATCGTTCCAGACCCAAAGTGGTATAAATAGTATTCCTTCCTTCATTTTTCCCCCATGAAATGTTTATTGGGCTAAAATAGTGACTAACCTCAACTTTCCTAAGAATTCCATAATATAATGGAGCACTGAACCTATATCTCCAGTCAGCTGCATTAAATTAGCCCTAGTATATTTGGTTTCATTATTTCTAAGGTTGATAAGGTAGTAGTATTAATTTCTCAGGACTTTGAGAAATTAAGTAGGAAAACTTATGATTTTGATATTTATGACTATGGTATTTGTTTCATTGTTGGCTGATGGTTTGAATAAAAATCTCTGAAGAATGGAAGACTTGACTCAGTGTAATTAGTCATTCTTGGCTTCAGTAGAAAGTTTTCGTCAATGCAAGCAAGGGGATCCAATCAAGAAATGAAGATGTCATTCCTTGTGAGTATCATGTTAATATGGATTAGTTCGCTCACTTCCCCCCCCCATATTATTATTAGAAATTTTAAAAAATCTTCATCCATGACTTCATCTTCACATATATCAGATATGGATCCAACATTCTCTCTGCTTAAAGATTTTAGTGGGAGAACCTGTGAGGAGAAAAAGAGTTAAGAAGTTATGACTGCTGCTTCATTGTTCAAAATCTTTTCCACTCCTATTTTTCTTCATCTAGAAAAAAATCTGGGGAATTTTGAAAGACACTAGCTAGAAAATCTGATAATTGTAATTATAGTTGTAATCCACACATCTGAACATTGCCTATGTTGGAAAACACAGAGCCTGAGTAATAGAATAGTGTAGGATTATGAATACCATGCAGAAAGGGAGACCATTTGGTGACTGGAAGAAGCATGATTAATGTCCCAAAGGTGCTTTTCAAGAGGCAATAGGACTTTCTGGTTTTTCTTTGAAGACGTTTCACTTTTCATCCAAGAAGCTTCTTCAGCTCTGGATGGATGGTGGGGGATGGAAAGATTTAATTTCCTAAATCCTTCCATTCCCCACCATCCAGTCAGTTGCATCTTGAAAAAGCATCTTTGGGACAACCATGACCTGAATGACTGAGAAGCTCCATAGATACAAGCAACTCAGTAGTTCTTCTTTCTCCATTTGTAGGTTTCAGGGAGGATTGTCTCCAAAATTCAAGAACCTCCTTAAAGACAAAGAAGAATCAATGGGTATGTTACTACAGGTGTGATGTGACAATCAGATTTGGAATTT
This sequence comes from Aparallactus werneri, assembly GCA_032468035.1. NCBI lineage: Eukaryota > Metazoa > Chordata > Lepidosauria > Squamata > Lamprophiidae > Aparallactus > Aparallactus werneri. Next base: position 12,765 of record JANHFQ010003599.1, read on the forward strand.
ATTGTATTTAAGTATACTAATAAATAGTCCATCTTATGAAGTAATAACTGCCTCCAATGATTTTTTTGTACTTAATAGAAAGAAAAGATATTGGTTATCTCTTGAGCAATAGTTACACAAATGTTAAAATAAGTTTCCTTTTTGTTTTCTTCTTTTAGATTTTTTCTCACACTGTTTCATCTGCCCTCCATTTCAGTGAATTGATCTTTCATTTTGTTATTCGATCTCTATCTCACTAAGTTCAATCATATTCTCATATTTTTGCGGTTCTATTCACCCTAATGCATAGAAAATGTGCAGCAGTACACATAGATATACACTTTCTCTTAATACTAGAATACAGGAGTATCCAGTGATTTTGAATGAAAGACAATTCAGGATAGAGATACTAATAGCTATCTAGCTACGAGCTTTAAATGAGGACTAGATAAAGATATGGAGAATATGCAGCTATCAATTATCATGAGGACTATGATCATATCAGCACTGCTCTTGGACATCATAAGCAAGTGATACTGCCATATATTTGAGGAATTATCCTACCAATCTGTGATTACAGAGGTTAGGGAATTCTAAAGCAGAAAGGCTTTTGACTGGAACCAAGGTAGACCTCTTATATAATTATTGTTATAATTGTATTGTTTTAAGCCACCCGGAGTCCCTCTGGGAGCAGGGCAGCATAGAAATTTTAATAAATAAATAAATAAATAAATAAATAAATAAATAAATAAATAAATAAATAAATAAATATGACAACTCCTGATATTTGAATATTGCCCACCTCTGTTTTAAATGTAACTGTGAGGTCCTTTGGATCTGAAGATAGAGGTGCCTCAGAGACATTCACATACCTTGTTTCCTTGAAAATAGGACCTATTCCAAAAATAAGCCCTAATGAACGGGGGATGGGTGTGGCCAGCACAGGAGGCAGCAAGCATGCATGTGGGCTGACGGTGTCTGGCAGCAGCCACAGCCCACGCAGCACAGGTGACTTGACTACCTATCCAAGCAGCATACAGAGGCAGAGGTGCTGTGTGAAAATGAATCTCCCACAGCCGCCTGCCCGCTCTAGCCCACTGACTCCTGGCTTTCCCATGGCCCATGTGGTGCATCTGGATCACCTATCTCCCCTCCGTTCATCTCTGCTTTTGCCTGTTGCTTGGACAGGGAATCAACTCACCTGAGCTGCATGGGCTGTGACTGCACAGCCCCAGAATGTGCTGACCAGGGCACCAGTGGGCTGCAGCTGCTACCAGATACCATTGGTCCATACACATTGTGTGCACGCTGGGGGATGGGGCAACCAGCCAAGCTGATCATCCTGAAATGTGTTTCTCCCAAAATAAGCCCTAGTGCTTATTTTGGAGCTCCCAAAATATAAGACCCAATCTTATTTTTGGGGAAACACAATACTAGATGGGTTAGTGCCCTCTATACCTCTTTATAATTCTAGAAAAAAGGCACTTCAAGTTAATGGAGTTGAAGGCAAGTACTATACATGTGTCCTTGAAAAGTCTTACATCCCTTTTAGCCTAAGCGTTCTATGGCCCTAAAACTACCTTTAGAAGAATGATGGCTACTCATCCCAACTTTATTATATTTTTCCCTATTTCTCATTAATTGCTTCTGCGTCTCTGGAAAATATGAAAAGTACATCTCAGTCCATTTCTCTCTTGCTTCTAGATTGCCTGGGATCAACAGGGTGTGAGAGAGTCTGCTAGCAGCCATTTGGTGCACAAGTTTAGTGTTCCTTGTAATTGCTGAATTGATATGGGAGTTTCATTGCCAGAATATAAACCTAATCAAGAAACGTCAGCTATTTTTTTCTCTGTAATGCTGATTTATGCAGCCATCTGGTTGGGAGGAAAAGCTCCATTTTTAAAAACTTGCCAGAATAGTCAAAGAAAAGAACTAAACCAAAGCATGCACAATAATAACAGCAAACAACAACAATGAACATGTTGCCACAAATAAGCATTTCGAAGCAGAATCATTGCACCAAGCATGTGAAATACAAAAAGTTTAGTGTGAGGATTTTTTCCAAAAACTAATAGCAAAATAGGGACGCAGTGGCTCAGTGGGTAAGACGCTGAGCTTGTCGATCAGAAAGGTCGGCAGTTTGGTGGTTCGAAT
>JANHFQ010003600.1:65579-82144 GCA_032468035.1 Aparallactus werneri
GCCCACAGAGTAGGTGCCTCGTGATTTTTTTCATGAAACAAGTGTGCCTTTGCCCAAAAAAGGTTGAAAAACACTGGGATAGTGAAAGTAATGAAAGGTGTAAATATAGTTCTTAGGAACAATGTATAAACTTATTACAATGTAGTTACTCAGCTCTTTTTTTTTTCTTATCTCCCCCATGGCTGCTGCAACTTCCTCTTTTTTCTTAGTCAAGTACTTTTCAATATGGTGATTTCCATTCTATATATGTAGCACATGCAATGTCCAAGTCCAAAATCCAAAAAAAAAGAGTCCAGTCTATTTTCAATTTTATAGTCTCATACCTTTAGGTTTAAATTTAAAGTTAATTTTCCTCTTGATTGCCAAAGTCTTTAAGTATTCTTTCTGGTCCTTGCTTACACGTCACTTTTTTTTGTAAAGCAAACTCCATCCTCCATCTTATTTCTATTTTCTTCCTTTATCATAGTCTTATATTGAAGATTGGAAATCAGTTCAGTTATGATTCTAATAAGTCTATTTATACTGTCTTACCCCGATTCACAATTTTATCGCTTGTTTTCCGCTTCGAAGCGTAGCCACCATGACTAAGACAGCTGAAAGCTGTCAAATCCGTCCTGACATCAAAGAGTTAATCCAGCTTCCCTTTTCCTTTTCAGAAATTGCACTGGATGCCTCTCCCTGCTTCCTGATCCCTCCGAGAGATTGTTTAGAGGTCTTTGCAGACCTCTGAACAGGCAGATTCTATCCAATCCTGCAGAGTAACACAGGATCCATCCATCCGCCATGGCACTTGGCCACGCCTCCCTCTCGGATATTTTATAATATCATCAGTAAAAAGAACAGATGCATTTACAGACAATGCTTCCAACGAAGGTTGATGGAGAAGTGTTGTCCCAACACATCAAACATCCATCATAACACTGGATTTTTGTTCCTTGTATAAACAGGTTCTTGGCAGCATTTCAGTGCAATATTTCTGCAAAATTGTTATTAAATAGCAGGGGTCTAAGCAGTAAGCTCACATCACTACAGCTACAATGCAAGCTTTAATAAGTCAGCAATTTTAGCATAAACATTTCTATGTCTCATTTTGAACTGGGAAAGAACAACGGGATGCTTTAGTTTTGTTCTGTTTTTAAAAAGAAGGACTCAGTTTATTGGAAACGAGACTCTGGACAATACAGTCTGTTACAAGTAAATATAGTCAATTAACCATTAAATGTTAAGCCTTCACATATACCCAGATGAAAAACAGCAAACCTAAATTTTAAATTCCAAAATTAAGATTTCATCACAACTCAAATGTGAATATTATTTTCCAGATCCAATTTTAGTTCTATTCCAATTTTCTTTATATTCCTTTGCTGGTTTTGTTCAAAGTATCTATGAAATCTCTTCTCTCTTTAAATTCTTTCTTGGATATCAAGTCAAATTCCTTTATTTTGGCAATCAACCAGCAAAAAAAGCTTCGAAGAATAAAATTACAACTGTCCCATTACTTTGTGATCACTAGGAGAAATGATAAAAACATGATACTAATACAGCTAATTTTATAAGTTTAATATTTTAAATATCTAAGATAATTTTCTTGAAGGTAACTCCCATTGGATGGCTTTGTATAAACTTTCTCTCTTACTCAATTTCCAAACTGTAACGGGGAAATTACAGTAGCCTAACTCAAATATCTAACGCAGCAGCCCCCAACCTTTTGGGCACCAGGGACCAGTTCTGTGGAGAGAGGTTTTTCCGTGGACTGGAGGAGACATGGTTTCGTGTGCTACCTGCATCCTGCAGATGGGGCTTTGCTTGTTTGCATGGCCCAGTTTCTGGCATGCCACGGACTGGTGGTGGTCCACAGACTGGGGTTGGGGGACCCCTGATCTAATGTACTCAAGCTGTAATCCTAAATAAATAAATAAATTCAAGAGTAAATTCGACTGAATGCAGTTTGGTTGCCTCCTAAATTAATGCACAGGATTACACTCCCATGCATTATATACTGCAGATAACAGAACAACAGCTTCCATAAATGTGTGTGTAAACAATCATATCCATGCCAGAAATAATACCTGTGAGAATGCCCAAGGAAAGGTAAAGATGCTCCAAAGTGGTGGCAAAGGAACTCAAGATAAATCCAGCAGAGGCAAGAAGTCCTCCAAGCATGATTCCCACTTGACTAGAGACATGATTGCTGATGAAACTCCCAAGAGGAGCTTAAAAGGAAAAGAAATAACAATAGCACTTAGACTTATATACTGCTTCATAGTGCTTTGCAGCCCTTTCTAAGTGGTTTACAGAGTCAGCATTCCCCCCCCCTCAACACTCTGGGTCCTCATTTTACCAACCCTGGAAGGATGGAAGGCTGAGTCAACCTTGAGCTGCTAAGAATCGAACTGCAGAATTGCAGGCAGCCGGCAGTCAGCAGAAGTAGCCTGCAGTATTGCATTCTAACCACTGCGCCACTTTTGTACCAGAAAAAAAAAAAATTCATTTAATGCTGTCCCAAAGCTTCATTTACTTTAACTGCTCCCTTTACTTTCTGATGGAATTTTTAAACAAATTTTCTTTTTGTTCCTCCAAAGGAGAAGGATCTCTTTTCTATAAAATACAAATGGGTGGAGAAATATAATTCTTATGTTTAATCAATTTTAAAAAGAGGAGTATCTTTCAGAAGGCAAGTTTAATTTCAAGGCGATCGGAGAATACTGGCAAAGCTTTAGTTTCACATAGACAAAGTGACCCACAGAAGCCTATATCAGCAGGGTATAATGGTTGTGTGGATGGAGTCTACCTGGGGAGACATAGAGTCAGGTTCCCCCCACAGCCATGCAGCTCACTGTGTGACTCTGAACAAATCATTCTTCATTCAATATAGAAATAAAGAAAAAAATAGAGTATGTGGAGTGCTATAGGTACACAAAACTGAATTCCTGGAGGAAAGACAACTTCTAACTGTAATCATTAAAGCAATTACAGGTAGTCTTTGTCTTATGACCACAACTGAGCCCAAAATTTCTGTTGCTAACCAAGACATTTAAGTGAGTTTTCGTCATTTTATTACCTTCATTGCCACTGTTGTTAACTGAATCACTACAGTCGTTAAGTTAGTAACACAAATGGCAGAAACTTTGGGATAGAAACTGGTGGATCATACTTTCATATGTGGTGGACAATGGACATGTGTAGAAGCCAAAAAAATACTGGACAAAAATACACACATGGTTGTAAAGGCAAAACAGCATATCCATTTAAAACCTGAAATATTTTTGTTGGGGAAATGTATATTAAAGAAAATGTATACTTGGTTGTTCATGTACTGTATTAACAGCAGCTAGAATTGTATTTGCACAAAACTGGAAAAGTAAAGAGATTCCTACTGAAAAGAATGTGGTCAGGAAAATATTAAGAATGCGCAGAAATGAATAGGTTTACATTGGCAATTAAAGAGAAGGAGGAAACAATATTATTACAGTTAGAGAAAAAATATGAAAGTTAGAAATAAAAGATGATTAGTGAAATATAGAAAAGATATTAATAGAATATTATAGAATTAAATAAGTTAAGATAAGAATTGTCGTAAAAAATAGATATATTATGTATTTTAATATTAAGCAAAGAATAGAGAATTATTGTTGTAAATGTCAATCATTATTATATAAGATATTTGTACCCAGATGACACACTGTTTAATGGATGATGGATTGTTTGCAAAATAAAATAATAAAAATTTAAAAACAAAAGTTAGTAACATGATTGTTAAGTGAATCTGGTTCCCCATTGACTTTGCCCATCAGAAGGTCACAAAAGGAGATCATGTGACCCCTGCAACCATCATAAAAATGAACCAGTTGCCAAGCATCTGAATTTTGATCATGGGACCATGGGGATTCTGCAATAGTCATAAATGTGAAATATGGTCACAAATCACTTTTTTCAATGCCGTTGTAACTTTGAACGGTCCCTAAATGAATGGATGTAAATCAAGGAGGTAGGTTTTTCTCAGGTCCACAATAATTCACTTTTTTTAGCCTTTTCCAACTTGGTATCTTTCAGTTGTCTTAGGGTTGCAATTCCCCAAATTTCCAATGAATAATTCTGGGAATTGAAGTCTAAAACACTGAGTTAGGAAAGCTGAATTAGATAAAATTAACAGCTGGGTCCATTTGGTTCTAGTTATTTGGAACTAAGCATAAGGAGGTCATTCATAATACAAAACACAGCAGAAATATAAGCATTGCTGGATGGAGGATTGCATCATCTGCCGTGCAATAACGTACAGTACATAAATACTTACCACACAACATAGTAGCACAGTCTACAATGGAATGGATCCAAGCTGTCCGGGCATAATCTTGTGCAAAGTAAGTCTGGAACTCCACAAAAAATATTGAGATACATCTAAGGAAAGGGGGGAAAACAGAAAACTTATCATCGGATGCGATACCATCACAGTGAAACTTGAAAGATTAGATAGAAATTGACCAAAGACCTACTAATTCTAGAACTAAGCAAAAATCTCTAAAAAGATATCCATTTTTAAAGATATGGAGATGGTGTCTCTTCAGCATATAAATCTTGAAGTCTACAATATCTGCAAATCCAGACTCCGTATCAACCATCATCCTAAAATAACAGCAGCAACCAACGTTTCCCTAAATGCAATCCCTCAAGATTGGGCGGCATAGAAATTTTATTAAATTAAAATAAATAAATAAATAAATTATTTTCACACAGATTGAACAAGCGTATGTAAATTTAAGAACAAGGTTTACTTCTGGTTTTCGGTGAAAAATAGCTCGTAGTTGAACAATGGATTCACTTTACGACTGCCATGTTTGTTTTACAACCAGATTTCCTCAACGACCACCACAAAAAAAAGGTTGTAAAATTAGGTCAGTCAAATGATGAGCCACTTTGTGACTGTCATGACTTACAATTGAAATGGCAAGGTTTAATTATGATTGTAAATCAATAATGATGAAACTATGCAGTGCTAGGAGACGTTTGTTATTAGGAAGGAAGGCAGAGGTTGAGGCTTTGTTTTCAGTGTTATAATTATACAAAATAAATAAATGGAATTAAGTGGTATGACTAGAGAACTACGATAAGAACAGAATAGATAGTCAAAATTTGACCAGACTAACATGAAGAATACAAATAAAGGAATTCATCTTTTATATTCAGGAAGTACCAATCTTGCCATTTGACAAATTAAAAGTTACATGTGTTATGGATTGGGGAATTTTTTTTTTTTAAACCAGCAATCGTCATTGTTAGACTTCATTGTTGTGTTTCCAATATGGGGGAATCTACACTGGAGTGGTAAGTTCTGTAATGATACTGTCAACTTCGAATCAAACCTGGCAGAAGCCATTTTTCTATTCCTCAGTTGCCACACAGAGGCGGGAGGGGGAAGGAGGATGAAATATGTTGCTGGACAAAACACAGAACTTTCTCATGGGAACCAAAGTCATCTCTACAGGTGGTGATAGAGATGGGGAGGAGTGCCTGGAGAACCCGCCAATTAACCAAATTGGCCAACGTGACCTGGGACTTTTGGGGAGGGAGTTATTTCCAATTTTAATTACCAGTATACTGAAACCACAGGAAACATTTAGAGTTGGTTTACCATTTGATTGTGCCGATATGATGTGCCCAATAAAGAAGTTCTTAGAGGAAAACCCCAGCCTCAGAGTTCTGATTTGCTTGGGTTCAGGATCTTGACAGATAACTTTTACCCTCGCAACATTACCCAGGAGTCATGTGAAAATAATTATAGTCATAGTAGTTATTATGTTCAAGTGGAACAGTAACCAGACACTAAACAATATTGTTACCAGTACAGGAAAAGTACTTGGTAACTGAACAGCAAAGAAATCAGTCATAGTCATAACTGCTTGATTCTGAGCACTGTGTAGTGTTTCAGCTATAGGTATTTTTGCATTTGGAAACAATAAGTACAATTATATGGGCAATTAAACTTTATTTCAAAGCAGTATGAAAAACAAGGAAAAATAATAGAATACAGCTCATAAAATATATATTTAAGGAGCAATAACATAGAGTTTGTCTACTTGGAAGGGCTGATACTGTCTGTTCATCTCGGCCAAGGATAGAGAGAATAGGGTATCTTATCAATATGTCCACCTGTCCTTGCCATGAAGGAGGATGAGAAACATATCTTGACTTATCCAGTAGTGTCCTTTGAAAAGGCCTTTGGCCTGCTCAATAAACTATACTGTACTAACTTATCTTTGACGGTCTTCACTTACCCCATATCAAAATCATGGCTATGGCAAGGCAAGGAGTATCTAATTAATAGCCAAGGACAGAGAATATCCAGATTTTTCATGCCAAGGACAAGATAAGAAAGTTAAATAGAATAAATGTTCAAGGTTTGATAGCATGCAGATCTAAGTTGCTCTTCGTTTGACCCTCTCCCATCTTAATGTACTTTACTTGGAGTGAATTTAGTTGGAGTAAAAGTGAGCCTCTTTTACTGTTCTGCTATGTTTTTGCTTTGATAAGTGCCTTGTACACTTTTTGAGAGAAATGTTAATTATGTTTCATAAAATGAGGGCTTAAAAAGCTGGAGGAGGAAATAGCCACTTTCCACCATAAAAGAATTACTCTTGATAGTCAGTCCTCAAGATGAAATTGTTCCTGTTGCTGAGATTCTTGGAAATCAAAATGAAAGGCCTCCAGCCTTAATTCAATCTGTGGCTCAGAATCCTCAAGTTTAATCAATTCCACCCAAACAATAGATAAATTGCAATCAATGTGTAACCCTATTTTTTATTTCATTTATTTATTTTTATAAATAACTCAAGGTAGCAAATCTACATAATACTCTTTCCTCCTCCTATTTTCCGCACAAATAGGGAACATTCACCTGAGAGGTGAATTGGGCTGAAAGAGAGCGATCAGCCCAAAGTCACCCAGATGGTTAGAAATCACTCAGATGTCTAAGCCAAGACAAGACGTGGCTTTTTAATCAAGTGTATTGAAGTAGCCCGTCTGGCCTTTTAAATGTTTTAAATTTTTAAATTTTAAATTGTTTCTCCCACTTTTAAATTCGATCTTATTTGGAAATTGTTTAATATATTTTAGCTTTTGTATTGTTTGTTTTTAATGCCTGTGCGTTGCCCCGGTTCCTTTGGGAGAGGGACGGCATAGAAGTCCAAATAAATAAAAAATAAATAGAACTTAGAGGCTCTTGGTTTCTAGCCAGGTGCCTTAGCCACTGGACCAAACTGGCCTTATGGTAAATTATTCTATGGTTGTAAGATAACCTTATGATAAATTATGAGACAATTAAGGTTCATAAAGATACTGGCATAATAGTTAAAATATTCCCGCACTGGATTTCAACAACAATACAATGCCAAACCTGCATGGCGCATGCACAGCACAGACTGAGACAGTTTCAAATTGAGCCAGGCATGCGGGAACTGGTGGTAGTGGCAGACTGCCTGGTGGTAGTGGGGATGGGCAGCGGGGATGGAGAGACAGCGGGGACAGAGGCAGCAAGGAGGCAGTGGTGGAACCAGGTAAGCCCGGTTCAGATCTGCCGCTGGAGCGGGACGGTAGCAGGGATGGGCAGCGGGGATGAACTGCCAGCAGGAACAGAGGCAGCGATGGTGGAGGCAGCGCCATGTTTGCCCAGGGGGGACACAGCACCACGGCCACCAGCATCGGTTGAGGCAGCTCCATGGCTGCTGAGAGAGGAGAGATCGCCGCAGCCGCCGGCAGCTATGGAGGAAGTGCTGCAGCCCCTGGCCACGGGGCAGAGAGTGCCACCGAGGTTGGAGGAAGCACCATGGCTGCCAGGGGGGAAGGGTGTGCTGCAGACCCCAGCACAGTACAGGCCTTGGAGGCAGTGACGTGGGACTCATGGACATGCCAGGACAATGTGGGAGGTAGCGCTGGGAATGGTTGTAGGCCAACAGGCACCGCGCCACCATGACCGACCACCACGTAGGAGGCCGTGCCAGCAGTGCTGGGAACGACTGCATTGCAGGCCACCGGAGATGCGGCAGCACTACACTACACCCAGGCGAAGCCAGGTACCAAGCTAGTGAAACTATATGAATACAATGAAAGCTCAAATTAACAAATTCTAAGCAGAGCTGGAGACCATGAAGTCAATAATTGATCATTCTCGTGAGCCCAAGCTGAATGCAGCAGAAACTTTAATTCAAAAATAAGTAAGGAACTTACATCTGCATGATAAACCTTCAATTAAATTACAAGGAGAGCTGACCAGCAGAAATGTAAAGATATTCCTACAAATAAAGAGCCCACAAGCTGTCCACTTCTCTTTGTTTTCACTGTTAGAAATCATCACCCACAACTTTGAAGCAAAGAACAAAATGAATAAAATAGAGCAAAGTCTCATGGCCACTAGGTTTACCTGGTCACAGCTCGAGTGCAGATCGTAACCAGGAAGCAGCCAATCACAATCATCCATCCCCATCCGCCATCGGGAGGGGAGGCACTTGAACGTTTCTTTGCCACAGCCATAGTTTGATGAGGAATTACTGCTTTTTAAACTGAGGTAAAGTTAGTTTAAAAAGATGATTGCCAGTTGAAGGCAGAATGTACAGGAAATACTACCTGTTACAAAGATTATTCAACATCTGAAACAAGGAAAACAAAAGAAAAAAATATCAAAGGTTAAGGTGTTCTTCTAGCTCCAAGGATTGCAAAATGAAAATTCTACATTGTTGGAATGTAGAATTGTTGGAACATGATAGATACTGTAAATCTAGATAAACAGATATCTAGATAAATCACGAGTCCCACCCAGTGATCTGATTTGGTTTTTCTGATTGATCTGAATTGACATACTGTAAGTATTGAAGCATCTCAGTGGTTTAAAAACAAAAACAAAGACAAATTTAAAGTCACAATTTTAATGACAGTGAAAAATGCAAGTAAGTAAAAAAAATAATTAAAATCAAGAGTTAAAACAATATAATATAAAAACCTGTATGAAATATGTGCTGTAATGGCCTTCTTAAAAGCTAATGAAAATATTATGCCTCTCATCTTTTCAAATGAGCTTGGATGGCAACAGAAGAAGGATGATTTCTAATCATTGTCAGATGAGCTTCAGGTAATCATAACTGTGGTCTACAAATACTCTCAGTAAACATGGAATATCATATATTTTCTTAAAACAGCTGTGATGGCGCAGTGGTTAGAATCAGTGCTGGGATTCAAAAATTTTCCCTACCGGTTCTGTGGACGTGGCTTGGTGGGCGTGGCTATGTGTTTGGCCAATCAGAGGTGGTATTTGCTGGGGTCAGCCAATCAGAGGTGGTATTTTCCGGTTTTCAAAATTATCACTACCGGTTCTACGGAACCTGTCGGAATAGGCTGAATCCCACCACTGTTCTTATTTCCTCTTCCTCCCTCAGGATCCTGGCCTGGAGTCACCAGTCTTCCCACTGCTCTCTGTCTTGCGATAGTAAGGCTCTCTGATTCAAATTCACATTAACAGAGAAGCCATTCTGATGATATTTCTTTCCCCGTGTACAGCTTCCTAGGATTAGACCATTCCACTTAAAACATCTGGGAATCTTTAACTTCTGTGAAGTTAAGAGTAGTGAAAAGTTTCTTGTTAGGCAAAAAGAAACAGATAATGTGCAGCTAGCCTATTCTATTTTGGATTTTAAATGCACTATTACATACCTGTGATGTCATTTAGTTAGTCCAATAATATTGGTGTGTTCTTTATTGAAGGTAAAAGAATGGAATGAAAAAGGAATAGAGAGATGGAAATCCCATCGGAGGCAGAAACGAGAATGGATTAAATTTGCTGCTGCCTGTAGGGAAGGAGAAGATAATTCAAAAAGAAACCCAATTGCAAGAGTAAGTTCAAAGCATTTTTATCTAGATAAAATTCAAATAGTTTCAAAAAGGTAAGCAAACAAAAGCAACTTATTGGCTAAGGGAATTTCCAGACCAGGTTTTTATTATGCAATTATTCTGTCTCATCAATGAAGTTTTATGTAGAGCTCAAATATTTTCCATATATATTCAGCATTCCATGCTGAAATGCCTACCAATTTTACTATACTGTCTTCTCTTTCTGTGCTTTTCCCTACAAAAATGGGGAAAGAGATTAAATACATAATCATTTTTGTTTTGGAGTACTAGGAAAATGCATATAAAAAGATTCTACATATTGCCCTAGCTAAAAATTGAGCTACATTTTTCACTTGCATTCTGTCAAATAAAGTTAAAAATACAAATATTTGATCTGATTTTATATGCTATGTTAAACAGGAGAACCATATTTGCTTTATGCCAGATAAATATATTAATGTGTGGAAAGAACATTAAGGAATTATTAATATCTGGTTTTATGAATTGTTTTTCTTGTCTCCCTTTCCAATCCGTACATGTATAAATTGAATTTTATTTTACTGTTTATAGACTGTATTTTTTTAGAAATAAAAATATTATGTAAAAAAAAAAGATTCTGTCATAGATCATGCTGGGCACATAACTTCTTTAGATTTTACAGTCAATACCAGTACCAAATTGGTAATATTAGCTGGACTGAGCACTGGAATATGTATCATTTTAATAATTAAGTGATGCTAAATCATACCATTCCCCTGATTTTCATTTAAGTTTTCACATAAAAACTGAAATCAAAAAAATCTCTAAATCAGTGAGGAGCTACCATTTAAAACTACCTTAACAAACAGTTTTCTCCCAAGAGTTCCACAACAAGAGATAATTACAAGAGGTTGCTACTAAATTATTTAATTTAACACATACATTCCACCTCAATCTATCAGCTGAGAAGTTCTTAGTCCTTATAGTTGGGGCTTCTTCCAAGTCTAAAAACCAGGAAAGATGTTTGAATTTGCCTGCCCAAAGGCCAGGATATAGAACAAAAATTGTTACAATCCTAAGTACAAGGGGCTAAATATGGAACCATGTAGTTTTGTATATTGGGAAGGCTTTCATTTCTATTTAGAACTAAGGAAGCCAAATGCATAATTATAAAAAGGAGTTAAGACAAGGGACACATTGCAAAAACAAGTGGATCCAATAATCACACACAAGAATTCCAGATAAAATCAATACATTCAGCCTAATTATTCTAGTTACTTTGTGGCTTAATCAAGAAGGACTTTAGCACATGGTCATCACCAAGAAGAAAGTGGGAGAGAAATGAACTGACTTTCCAACTTGAAGGTTCATAGGCAGGGCCTTATTTTTATGCTCCTTTCTTTCCTCTGTGATCTTCCTTAGCTCTACAGAACTGAAGGATGAGTAAAAACCAGTCTTCTTGTGAAAATTGTTACTTTGCTCTATCAAGGACAATGCTCATTTTTTTGATTACCTGGGATAACCAAGTAAATCAGAAATTATTTAAATTAAAGCTACCTCCTAATGAACTAGACCTATCTAGGCCTATCAAAATGGTGTCAAGTTATCAGATGCCTTAAGGGTTCTACTGAGTCATACCAGAACTAGAAGTTTATCACATTATTTAAGAGTAAAAAAAATAAAGGATTGCAATATTTTTGGTTTTGTTTTCTAAAACAGATCCGATCAGATTGTGAACAAACGCAGCCAATTATATATAAAATAAGTGGAGTGGGAATTGATCAGCATCCTGTGGGAGTATTTGTCATCAACCAGAAGACAGGTGAAATTAATATAACAAAAATAGTAGATCGAGAGGAGACTCCAATGTTTGTGGTAAGTAATATTGGCAAAATAGGTCTTTTACCTGTTACGGTTTATGATTACAATATCTAAATAATGGTTACTCACCTCTGTATAAAAGATGATTTCCTGAGACCACTTGATATTTTTAGTATGTTTGTTAAGACTCCAAAAATATGCCTTTGCAGCAGCTGGTAACAACTTCTAAATTTCCATTTTCATGGAAACGTTAGCCTTTTTAATGAGATTTTAGTTTAGAATAAGAATTTGAGCGTGCTTTATAAAATTGGGGTGCTTTGGTTGGGTTGTTGGTATAAATCTTTTTTTATTTTTGATTCTCTTGTTTTTACTCTTACAGTATATGTGTTAGTATGGTTATATTTATCACTCTTGGCCATCTGGACTATGAGAAAAGTCAGAGATCATTTTGTAATTAGGTCAAAGATGACCTAATTCTTGCAATATTGAATGAAACTTCTTTAGCTCACTGTTGAAAGTGTTTTAACTACTTTATAGACCTTTTGAATAAAGCTTTTTATCTGTTTTTAATGTCCTAACTCAGATTCACTGTCACGCTATCAATGTTATGACTGGAAAATCAGTAGAAACACCTCTTGATCTTCGGGTTCGGGTTCTGGATATAAATGATAATCCACCAATATTTACACAACACATGTTCTCAGGGTCAATAATAGAAAGCAGCATGGAGAGTAAGTACTTTCTAGATAAATGCACCCCTCCAGAATAGTATCCAATATGTATGGTTACAAGTAGTATTTTGTCAACTGTATAATTTCTAATTTCTGAAAAATATGCATATGAATACAGCAATATCTTTCTTGGAAACAAAGACTATTAATTTAATGGCACTTAGGAAGAATCACAGGATTGTGCCATGGGTCCCATTTTAGTCAATAGAAAAATTAGGTTTGGGGTTTAATTCTCCCATATTGAATACATTGGCATTTGTGTTACTACTGATAAAGGTTTCACTTTGAAAACTGAAAAATTTAGTTTTTCTTTTTTCAGCTAAGGATATCTTTTGATGATTAGCAATAGCACGTAGACTTATATACCACTTTACAGTACTTTACAGTCAGTGGTGGGATTCAAAAATTTTCGCTACCTACTCTGTGGGCATGGCTTGGTGGGTGTGGCTATGCTATCAGCCAATCAGGGATGATACTTGCCAGGGTCAGCCAATCAGAGGTAGTATTTTCCAGTTTTCAAAATTATTGCTACCGGTTCTCAGGAACCTGTCGGAACTGGCTGAATACCACCTCTGCATAGCAGCAGTAAATGAAGTTCAGGAGTGTTAAGGCTCACCATGTCATATGGTAAATTTAGGACTTCTGGTGACTGAGAATTCAGCTTTGAAGATTTCAGATGTCTCATATTATTTGTAATAAGCTAGCAGCAGGGCTCAGAAACATAACTCAGTGAGTGTCGTAAAGTGGGTCTTATTAGCTATGAGCTATATTGTAGAAGTTATATCGGCCAAATACAACTTCTTGTATAAAATAATTGTTGTTTTATAATTTTGTAAGCTGCCCAGAGTTGTATGATAGAGTTGCATGAATGGCATAACAATTCAATAAATACATACTTCCTATACAGTACATGACAATCTTGAACTCTGAAGAGCTGAGATGCTGGCTTGATTGAGCAGAGATAATACTGAATTGGTGGCTTGCACCTCCAGCCTAGATTCTTAATTTAAGATAATCAAATCTGATGTCAAATAATCAAAAGTCATTCGGCATCAGCAGCAGAGAGTCGGCAGTCTTTGCTGCTGAGTTCATACAGATGCATCAAGATGAATACAACTCTTTATCTGGGAGCTCCCTTCACTAAGGGATCCCCAAGGCTCTTCTGTTGAAATTGTCAGGAGTTCTTCCCTTCCTCTTGCAAGTCTTTATCTGAGCGAGAGGATCCATGTGGCTTCCTGTATCTCATTGGGGCTTCCTGTAGAACTCAGATATCTGTGTGGCTGAGTCTGTAAGTAGAGCAAAATGTTTCTCCCTACAAATGGGCCGTATTAATCATTCTTGCTGTTCAGCTGCATGTTCCATGATAGACTGTCTATTATCTGCTCCCTTGCATTCTTGGCTTAGGCTATTATGTCTCCTCTTTTTATAGACTGAAGAGCTTAATTCATCCACTTGATATACTGGATAATTTAATGCAGAGCCACTTTGCTATTAGCTGGCACTAAAGTTTTAAATGTCCCAATAGAACTCACACCAGATGTTAGTGTGCTTTTAACTACATTGAATTTGTACAAGATTTCTTTCCCAAATGAGTGACATGGGAGCATCCCTTCCTTTATCTGTTCCCCAAGATTCAGTTTAAATGAGTCTGACCTTGGAGATGGCTGATTGCAATGACTTCTCCTCTGCTAAGTGTCAATTTTATGAGCCTATGTACTTTTCCAAATGCCATCCGCTCCCTCCAATGAGGACAGCAAATGGAAAACACAGTGTTCTTGAAAACCCCGACTGAAATATTTTGAAACCTCCTTAAGAAGCCATAAATTTCATGAACATTAGTGGTGGAACCATACACTTAAGGGTAAGCCTGAGTGACTTCAAGGCCCTATGTGGTTCGGCAGCCATTTGACCTTTCTTAGATACTGTAAAAACACTTTGGCCACCAAATGAGAAGGATGGACTCACTGGACAAGAGCCTAATGCTGGGAAAGATTGAGGGCAAAAGAAGAATGGGACGATAAAGAATGAGGTGGTTGGATGGAGTCACTGAAGCAGTCAGTGCGAGCTTAAATGGACTCCGGGGTATGGTAGAGGACAGGAAGACCTGGAGGAACATTGTCCATGGAGTCACGATGGGTGACACAACTTTGCAACTAACAAGAACAGATACTGTAATTCATGGGGATGTAGTGGCTCAGCAGTGAAAGACACCGAGGGAACATTAACAGCACTGGTTTTGAGACCTGGGTGCTATATAATAAGGTAAGTTCCTGTTCTTTTCCCCAGCTCCTGCCCACCTAGCAGTTTGAAAGCATACAAATGCAAATAGATAAATGTGTACCACTTCGGTGGGAAGGTAACAGCATTCTGCATGCCTCGGCATATAGTCATGCTGGCCACATGACAACAGAAATGTTTTCAAACAAGGCTGACTTCCTCAGTGAAGAAACCAATGAGCAGTGCCCCCTAGAGTTGGAAAAACTGGACAGGGAAAACTTTTACCCGTAGACACTATAATGCATTGATTGGACACCGGATAATGGCTGTTTTATTGTTCAAGGTACTGAACTCCAAATTGTTGCTAGTAATCAATAGTGTGATTCTGTTGGGGAGAAAAATACATGAATTATTGCTGCTAAGAACAAATTGTATCTTTAACCCAGAGATACAGGGTGCATTGATATCAATGTTTTTCTCCCAGGCTAGCCTTCCAGGCTTTACTGTTATAGCAACCTGGTACATTTCCCTTAAATATTTTTCTTCCAACTTCAGCGATCAGTTGTGGGTGCTTCTCGACGCACCCACATAACACCACTCTTGTGTGAGCTGTACTGGTTACCAGGGGCTTCCGAGTTCAATTCAAGGTGCTGGTCATCACCTTTAAAGCCCTTTATGGCATCAGGCCATAAATGGATGCAGTGGCTCAGTGGGTAAGATGCTTAGCTTGTCGATCAGAAAGGTCAGCAGCTTGGTGGTTAGAATCCCGAGTGCTGCATAATGGAGTGAGCTCGCGTTACTTGTCCCAGCTTCTGCCAACCTAGCCTGGACGTCAGAAGGTGTGACCCCCTGCAGGGTCTTATTGCCTCTCAGCAGGCACCAGCCGCCTTCCAAAATGTGGGTCCCTTAAAAAGCAAGTATGCTTGTCCAAAAAGTGCTACGGAAACTTTAATGGGGCCCAGTCGCACTGGACTCAAGTCCTTCACTGGGGGGGGGGTTCCTATCACTTAAGAGTCTTAGACAAATTGTTCCAGATGAGCTTCAGACTCTGGGGAGTGGTCGTTTGAGGCAGCCACGTGGACCTCTGACTGTCGCCCACAACTGCGGGACTTCCATTCCTGTACAAACCAGGTCTGGCTTGGCTGAGCTTTCGGAGGTCTCCTCCTTTAGGGGAACGGAAATCCAGCAAGCTGCCATGAGCTCTGTTGCTGGGACACACTTCTCGCGAGATCCTCTTCTCACCCACACATCCTCCACTGACCCCCTAAATCAAAGCCCGTTGCTGGAACAAGCCCTCCTTTGGGGTCTTCCTTGGCAGAGAGTCAGTCCGGATGCCCTCAACCTCTGGGAATCCTTGTTTCCAAATCTTTTCCTTTCTTCCTGCATACCCCCCAAAGTCTCTGCGTTACTTGCACTCCTGGGTGCCACACCTATCCATGAGACTAAACATTTCAAACCTTTCAGGAATTAAGAACAATCCAAAATTGAATTTATATTTTTTAATTTTGGGTCCTTCCATTTCTTCCATACACATAGAAAAGTTGTCCCTTCTGAATTTGCCAGGATTGTATAACCGATTGCTAGTTGTGTTGCAACCCCATTGGACCATTCCTCTGGCACCCTTAAAAATACACCTAAACACTTTCAGGCGCAAATAATTAAAAATCAAAGGAGAGATGCCCAATTAGACAATTCCTGCACAAGAGATTGAGGAATAGAGGCCGCAGAATTGCAGTTTTCCATTATTTTTCCTAGGAATAATCCACACAGAAAGTAATGAGGTTTATTTCTGAGTAGAAGTTTTGCACTGGTGGCAGCTGTTTCCTGCCCCACATGTGCAAATTTGAGATGAAGTCAGGATAACTGAGCGACAGAGAATGAGGTGGCTGGATGGAGTCACTGAAGCAGTCGGTGGGAGCTTCAATGGACTCCGGGGGATGGTAG
>JANHFQ010003602.1:22000-34407 GCA_032468035.1 Aparallactus werneri
CTATCTATCTATCTATCTATCTATCTATCTATCTATCTATCTATCTATCTATCTATCTATCTATCTATCTATCTACGCTATCTTATACTCTATTTTAACTTGATGGAATTTCACTGTGGTAATAATTTAGATTCTTCTTTCCTTTTCATGGAACAGTTGCTGATGGTCTCTTATTATACCTGCTTTATGAATAAAATATAATTCCAAAAAAGTATAAACTGATTTTTTAATGTCAAAGTGCACTCAGAGGTTTTTTTTCTTTCTCTCTAGGGTGAAATTTGGGCTAAAATGAATGATACTATTAATCTTCTTGACAATTTTGTCTTTAGAACTGGTTTGAACTGATAACAGTAATCTTAATACATTTAAGATGCTTATATCTAATCATTTGATCTTGGTATAAAATTAGTAAAAATATTAGGGTTATTTGAATGTGAATCTGAACGTATGATAAATTGAATTACAATTTCACAGATTTCACAGATCGACAGAGTTGTAAGGGACCTTGTAGGTCATCTAGTCCAAACCCCTGCCCAAGCAGGATAATTGCCTCTACCTAGGTTCAAACTCACAGCCTCCTGATTGTGAAGCAAGAGCTCTACCTCTAGGCCAGCTCTTATGTTAATAAAGTTCTGAGTGCTTGCAAATATATGTGGAAATAGGGCATGT
This sequence comes from Aparallactus werneri, assembly GCA_032468035.1. Classification (NCBI taxonomy): domain Eukaryota; kingdom Metazoa; phylum Chordata; class Lepidosauria; order Squamata; family Lamprophiidae; genus Aparallactus; species Aparallactus werneri. Next base: position 22,670 of record JANHFQ010003602.1, read on the forward strand.
CTCGTTACATATTGCATGGCCTATGTATGTTTTAATGTGCTAAACTGCTCCATACAACAATTAAAATAAACGTCTGAAGTAAAAAGTTGCATATGAGTATGTCCATCATCTGAAACCAGTGGATCAGATCCTCTCTCCTCCTTCATCACTACACCACACAATCCCTGAATTACTTCTAGAAAGTTAGGAACTTGCACAATAAGTCATGAGAGGAATCCAGTTGAAAAAGTGATTCATGGGAAAAAACATTTTTTTCAAAATTAATAATATGCATATTATGAAATAAACATAACAAGACCCAAATACATTTATTGACTTTCTACTTATCTAATGACAGGATGGTTGAAAAACATTTGACACACACACATACACACATTTACTTATAATAATTTTTAAAATTTATTTTTCAGGCTAAAGGTATTCTCCCATTTGAAATTAAATTTTACCAATAGGTTATAAAACATGGTCTTCATTCATTGCTGGCAGGTGGTGCATCTAAATATTTACTGTTGTTTTTCAGCTGCAGAAGGTAGCCATTTGAGGAGCAGTTCTTATAAAGAGAAAATCCCCACTTTTCACAGAGATGGTGTATCTGTTTCAAGTCTATCGAAAAGAGATGAAGGAAGTACACTACGAACTGCAAGGGATGTCAGCAGTTTTGAAAGTGACACACAAACATTCACTGTTGCCAATACTACCATCTCCAGCAATTCAGATTTTTCTCATTCTATTCATATAAAAACTCCAGAAGAGACTGATTTCACTGAAGGAATGCTTATACCGTCTCAGGCTCCTTCAAAAACATCAGGTAAAGGGTAACGTTTTCAGAGGACTGAATTTATGTTTGATATTTTGAAGAGCCAGTTTGGTGTGGTGGTGGAGGCACCAGACTAGAAACACAGATGTCGAGTTCTAATCCAGCTTAGGCATGAAGCAAGCTAGATGACCTGGGGCCTGGCCCTCCCACTCAGACGTAGAAAACAGATAAGGGCAAATCACTTCCAAAAACAAACTTTGCCAAGAAAACTGCAGGGTTTCTCCAGGTGGTTGCCTACAGTCAAGAATAATTTAAAGGCAATTATCCCTCCCACACAGACACACACACACACAATTATTTTTGGGGGGTTTGTGTAAAAGATAACATGAATGTGATAGGATAAGATGAAACTCTCAAGGAAACAACAGTTGCTGAGATTTCTATGCATTTTGAGATCTTACGTTTGTTAATCTACGGACCACAATAAAGATGGATTTGTTTAATTCCTATAATTAATATGTGAAAGAAATTTTAAAAACTTCTTAATCATGAATTCGTTTAGATTATGGTATAAGTATTAAAGTAGTTTGATTTTTATCAAATTCCTTGTTTCCTCAGCAACATAATATCACTGCCTGGTACATTTCTGGGTGGAGGGGGAACAGTGGAATGACCACAGATGGGCAAAAAAGCAGGGGGAGTTGGGAACAACTTCTGACTTCATGCCAGCTTCCCCACTGATTTTGTTTGTGGGAAGTTGACAGTGAGTGTCGGAAATCACTACTCCTCTTCCTCGGCTGACCAGTGGAACTGCTTGCTACTTTTCTGGGAGCTGTGCACCACGAGGAAATTGCATCCTTCCTCCTCATCCTGGCCTGTCCCCAAGGCCTTTCTCTCTTCGGGGACAAAGAGGGTTCACTCATCAACCACCAGTGGTCCTCGCCCAGCCCCATCTTGCTAGGAGGCATCTGAATCACTCCCTCATCCTTTCCTTACTGCTCACTGCTATTAAGAATTACATTTCAGCTCCGGTCCCAAAGCAGCCAATTGCTGCTCTCCTATTGTGCATTACTACCAACCAGTTGAATATTGGAGCCAGAGGAAGGCAAAAAATTGGGCAGGGATATGGCCTTCCCATTTTCCCTTGTACTATGCAATCTACAGGGTTTTCTGGGAAATAAAGTTGGAAGACACAGTGGTACTGCAACAGCCATATGTTTCCAAATTTCATTCCCACAGAAGTCATGGATCCTGGCATTCTGTAAATTAATCCATTTGAGTTATCTTGGTTATCTTGTTACTCAATACCTTCCAATTTTGCCCAATTGAAGGTGACAAACCAGCACAAGAGTTTTAGTGGTATATAGATAGATGCTGCTAGTTTTTATAGAACAGTTTTATAGAACAGTAATGCAATTAAGATGAAAATGAATGGTACTAATTTTCTTGGCAATAAGTGTGATTGCTTATAGATTTGGACACATGTTGGTCTGTTGTGAGAGAAAATACTATTTAATGATGGTGATAGAGTTTATCATAAGCAATCCAGTGATCCCAGAAATTGAGAGCCAATTAATGCTGATGTCAGTGGAAGTTGGTTAGGAACTTAAACAGCTCAGTGCAAATAAAGAAGAAAGCAAAGTATTATGTCCTTAGAAACAGAGAGCATAGCAACTTGAAATTTACTCTGTGCATGGCAATATCTTCCAATCCCTTTTCTCACGGAATGATGCATATGGATACACAAGGATATGTATTCATCCTACAATTCTGCTCTATTTTTTATTTTTATTTATTGGTATCCCACCTTAATTAATTGTAGAAACAACTCAAGGAGGTGAACATATCCAACACAGCTTCTTCTTCCTGTTTTCCCCACAACAATAATCCTGAGTTGGGCTGAGAGAGAATGGTTTTCACGGCTAAGGCAGGACTTGAACTCACAGTCTCCCACTTTCTAGCCTGACACCTTAACCACTAGACCAGGGGTCGCCAACCTCTGGGCTGCGGCCCACTACCAGGCTGTGGCCTATTTGGAACCGGGCAATGCAAGCAGCGGGCTGGCACATACGAATACATCTCTCTCTCTCTCTCTCTCTCTCTCTCTCTCTCTCAACAGAGCATCCCATATAATAGCAGAGATAGGAATTCAGATCCTGTGTCACATCAGCAAATCTCATAAGCCGTCCTTAAAATCCACAACATCTTGCAATGAAAGCTAAATAAAAAAGAATTTATATGCCACCTGACTCCCAGCATCTCTGGTTAGGTTCAGTTCTTTTACCTGAATAGGAATATACCTGTTTTTCTTTAAAGCAGAAGCAGCAGGTTCAGTATTCCCATACCTATGTGGAATAAATATAATTTCAAGGGACGTTGAGAGCAATTTTTACTTTAAAAAACCTTATTTTTTTATTGAATAAAATATTCTGAAGGTAATTAAGAGCAACTTTTTAATTTGAAAACCAATAGAAAGTTTTCATGTAAACATATTTATGAGAAAATTAAGACTAAAATTAATTCCTTCCTATTCTGTTTCAGTTGAAGAGAATGGTCAGTCACATAAGAGCAGCTCAAGTACAGCGGGCATTTTCTCCACTTATCACCTGAACAACATCTCCATTTCAGTCCTATCTAGTTTAGATGGAGAGAGGACATTACGAACCCCGAGAGATGTCAGTAATGCTCGCAATGTAACACAAGGATCCATAGCCTGGCCCAATGAAACCTCTAGTTCTTCAGGCCTCACCAGTTCTTCTTACCGGTTAACTCCAGCAGAAACAGATTTAGCTCCTCAGATCACTGATTTCACTGAAGGAACACGGACACATTTTCAAACTTCTTCAGAAAAAATAGGTAAGAATGAAAGATATCTGGTTTCAGTTTTCAGAACACTACAGAAAACCCTCGACATGACCACAACTGAGCCCTCAGTTCTGCTTGCTAAGCGAGACAGTTGCTAAGTGAATTTTGCTCGATTTTATGGCCTTTCTTGCCACAGTTGTTAAGTGAATCACTGCAGTTGTTAATAATGTGGTTGTTAAGTGAATCTGGCTTCCCCATTGACTTTGCTTGTCAGAAATTCACAAAGGATGATCACATAATTCTGGGACACTGCAACCATCATAAATATGAACCAGTTGCCAATCCTTTGAATTTTGATCATGTGACCATGGGAATGTTACTATGGTCCTAAGTGTGAAAAACTGTCATAAGACACTTTTTTCCGTGCCATTGTAACTTCGAACAGTCATTAAATGAACTGTTAAGTCAAAGGTTACTTTGTATTTTGCTTGGCACTTGACAGCTCTTTTTCATGGAGCTAAAATTAATATTGTACAATATACAATATTTGCCACTGTCTTGAATCTTTTTTTTCCTAGAAAAAGCCACATAGGTTCTCTTACTTCTCATAGGTTCCCTCACTTCTCCCTTCCTTATCCACATGTTAATTATATTACATGTAGGGATAAGCCTCTTTTCTGCTTCTAGAAAACAATTCAGTACTAAACTGGGAAGACACAGTCAAAGTTATTAGCCTTGTCAAGGATCTCTATTGGTTGGGCTCTTGCTAGTCACGTGATCTGCTGTGGATTCCTTCCTTGATATTGCTACAGTATTAGTGCCCATCAATCTCATCTCTTTTCACAGCCTCTCCTCACACATAGTTCTTTTCCAGAACTTGAGTCAGTTTGCAATATTAGAGGAAATGTCAAATGCATATTCCTTCTTTCATCCTGCCATTGTAAGCTTAATATAGCAATGGGTAGGAAAGAAATCATGGCTAAAGGGCACTAGCAATTCAAAGTTAGAAAACAAGCGTGCCTTTTCTCCTAGCATTGAGGTAGCCTTCACTCCACTTGTTTTAATGGATTGGAGTCATAATTGGAGTCATAATTCAGAATCTCCTTTCTTTGTAGTTTAATAGGCAAGTGTTTTTATCCTCTATCAGTTGTACATGGTAAAATATAGTAGATGTAGCAGTTCTGAAATTACAGTGCATTTCTAGTTTCATTTATGGTGAAACTAAGACAAAAATGAATCCTGCTTGTAATTCCTTTGCATTCAAATAATTTTAAAAGTATTATTTTGAGTTACTCATAACTCTGTGGAAATATGTTATCAAGTACATAGGAGGAGAATTCTTCACGGCATGGGAATATGATTTGAATGTCCTAGAAAATTGGGCTGATTTCCAGATTTGGATTACCGGTATAGTAAATGGATAAGAATATGGTTATGGATATTTGTGAAAGTTGGGATACCAGTTTCTTTAAATATGATATTTATATAATTGTTTTAATGTATTTTTGCTTTGAATTTTCTTATGTAGAAAATTCCTAAGTTATATTTCAGAGCTCAATTAGTAAAGGCAATTTATTTTTAAAAACATTTAATTTATAAAAGCAGCTCTGGTTCTAGACCATATCAATAAAGTTCTTGAAAGTTGTTGGTTAGTAATAACATTATATTGGGGCATTAGATAAATGTATTCCAGAAAGAAAGACTGTTCTCTTATGATGCAATTATTTCTGAGTAGTTCTGAAGAGGTCTTCAATGGTGAAAGAATTCGCTTAATAAAATATAGAGAAGTTGTTTTAAAGAAGATTAACTCAAATAAAAGATAAAGTCAAAACGTTTTAGATTTTTTTAAAAATATAAGACTTTAAATTAATTTCAGGAAGAATAAAATATGTTGTAACAGAATTGATGTATTACCGTACATTCTGCCATCTGATAGCTGAACATGAAAATGAGCTATAAATGAAAAAGCAATTGACTTTCTTTAGTTTCAGTGTTCTAACTTGATTGTTCATTTCTTCGATGAGACAGTAGTTATTCCCTGAAAAGTTAATGTTTTCTATTAGAGCTGCATGAGTGTAATTGTGCAAGCATATTTGTGGCGTTCCTTTAGCATATGAACATAACCCCTCTAATATTTGACTATTATATTTCAGGTGTAGAAAGCAGTGATGCACCAAGCAGCAGCTCGAATATAGAGACCAGATTTTCCCATTCTGATCAGGACAGTGCATCTGTTTCAGGTTCATCAGACAGAGATGATGAGATCACACTATCAACTTTAAGAGAAGTCAAGAATGTTTTTAATATAACCCAAATATCCAGTTCTAAGAATGATAACATCACTAGCTCATCCAATGTTGCTGATTCTTCCTATACAATGACACCAACACACACCAGAGAAACAAATTCATCATCTGGGAATAATGATTTCACTGAAGAAGCACTTACATATTCTGAGGCTCCATCAGAAACAACAGGTAAAAGAGAGGAATATCTTGTGTCAGATTTCAGAGTAATTTTAAAAAAAATTTAAATAAATTTTATTGATTTAAAAAAAATTAAGACAAAACAGTTGAGAACATACAATACATAAAACACAAAAAATTAAAACAAATTTGTTTTGTTTTCAGAGTAATTTTTAACTTGGTTGATGTAAATCAGATTCCTATGGAAAAAAGAATTAGAATAACAGCTTCTTTTCTAAGAATCCAGTAATGGGGTTTGTTGTTATTAAACAATTATAATAATGGGAATTTTGTTCAAAAGTAATTTATGAGCAAAAATGCTTTGGCCCTTTTCTTACATTCTCTTCCCCAAATTGTATATTCTCTATCCTGATTGTTTTCTAGTATACGTTCAAGGCCGTGTCGAATGTTACAACAATTTTACAGAATAATTTTTCCTAATCTGATAATCTCTTTAATTGTTCTTGATTTTAGAACAATCATTTATCAGAATATCACAAGAATATTTTCTGCCCTTACATTCATGAGAAGTAGGACATGAAGGTCTTTAATGTGATGAAATCTAAAAATGAAACTATTAGTAGCAAATTAATTAATTATCTTAATTATGACATGTTGTCTGTGTAAAGTAGCCAGATTTACTATGAAATGCAAATAGTAAAGCTTCCAATAACTTGGTACACAGTAATATAGAAATGAAAACGAAACATTAACTTTCAATTTTAAACAGTCCAAAGAGGTGGATAGGATGTCACAACATCCCCATCGTCACGTGATCAATATTTGATCAGTTTCATCAACTAGGTGTTATTTGATCACCATTTGTGACCTTCCCATGTGACTTCCAACAAGCAAAGTCAATGGGGGAAGCTAGATTCACTTACTGATCATGTGATTCACTTAACTGCCATGATTCATTTAACAACTACGGCAAAAAATGTTGTAAAATTGGGCACGACTCACTTAGCAACTGTCTTGCTTAGCAATGGAAATTCTGGCCCCAATGGTGATTATAATTCGAGGACCACCTGTACATCCAAATGAATCCAGTAGTGTTCCTTAACATTTATTTTAATTTTTTAAAGTTCTATTTGAATGGAGACTGACATGACAATTGAAAAGGTTTACTCCTATGCATATATTCATCATAAAATCAGAGCTTCTTCATTCAGATCTATTGCACACCTCCTCTTGCCATCCTTTTATTTTAACTCCTTCCTTCCTTCCATTATCAACCTTAATTTATTTGTTATAAGCCTTCCCCCTTATGCTACATTCCCCATTTCTTTCTCTTCCATTTCTGGAATCAATTTTTCACTAGTAATATTGCTGATCAGTGGGACAAATAAATTTTCCTTTAAGAATGCACACAAGTTACTGAAAATATATGCAAAAATACCTTTTTTGTTTTTTAATTATACAATTTAGATTTTTAAAATCTATATTTTCAGAAATTTAAAGGGTTTCTTTTGCTAAATGAAAAAAACAGCTTAATATATAATAATGCATACAGTTTTTGAGAATAGAGCCCATGATTTCCCAAGTATGTTATCACTAACACTTATTGTTTGTTTTTTTTCAATATGATTAATATCTTGCCAATATTTCATGAGACCAAAAGTCATTTTTAGATTCCTAAAATTAAAATAAGTCACACAAATGAGTTCTATATGTGTTTGGCTATTTGGCTTGTATAACAAGCAGCAATGAATAATGTCCTTAAACAATTCAAATTCATTAATACCTGACTAGTTTTATAAAATTGTGACTGTTATTCTTGACAGTATGAATAATTTGAGCCTAATTAATAAAGTTTTCATTACTGGCATTTCAGACCTAATTCCCCCTCCCCACTTAAGCTCCCAAAGATGCCAATTTCATTTTCTTAATTACTGAACTAGCAGGGACTGATATTTGCCTAGAGATCTAGAACCAAAGAATAACCAGGGGACCATCAAATATTTACATTATCAAGGCCAACTCTGGCTCATTATCCCCAACAAATGAATACCAGCCTGCATTTGAGCTTATCATTTCTCTAGGTAATTCTTTCTACTATCAAAATGCTCTTATTACTAGTAAGTGGGAGGGGGGTATTTTTTCCCTAACATTCAGTCAGAATCTGTCTTCCTGCAACTTAAATCCATTATTCTGTGTCTTGCACTCTGGGGCACTGGAAACGAGATCTTGACCTTCTTCTACATGACAGCCACTCTTTTGAAAAGTGCAATCATATCCCCCTCGCTTTTCTCCAGGCTAAGGATTAGCAATTCTTTCAATCTCTTTTCCTTAGGATTTTGTTTCTGTGCCCTGGTCATGCTTGTTCCCCTTGTCTGAACCTGTTCCGGTTTCTTTGAATGTTTCTTCAACTGTCGTTCCAGAACTGGGCACAATGCATAAAAGTGAATCTAACTAATGCAGGATAAAGTGGAACTAATGATTTTGAAACTGTACTTCCGTTGATGAAACTCCCTCTCCCATTTTTTTAAATACTGGCTGAAATCCAAATATCTGGTCTCTATAGCTTTCTCAAAATCTACAAAGGAATTTATGTGATCCAAAATGAAGGTAAATTTAGTCTGACAAACTTGTTTGTAACAAAATTATTCCAACTTCTGGGAATCACAGTATTGTTTTCAAAGTGCTTATATGTCCATCCTTTTTAGTATATATACAGTATGTTAAAGTTATTATATGCTCTACAATCTTCTGAGGTATCAACATCAGGTTAATTGATTTGTAGTTACAGCCTGCTTTTCCCGCTTTTTGAAAATATAAACATTTGTCCTGTTCTAGCAGCTACAACTGGCACTTCATTTATTCCCAAAGATAATAATGGTTTATCCATATATCAGCAAATTTCTTCAATATATCAGATTTTAAAGCTACCCAACTAGACATTTCTATGGACTACTCCAATGGCAACTGCAAAGTCCTTGTTTTTTAAATCTGTTCTCTAGCACAGAAGAGCATGGATTAGTATTTCCAAGTGCCAGTGTGAAGCTTCTAGAATATGAAATCATGTTGTTTTTATCATTCATTCCGACTGCCTTATACAATTTTATATTAACTCCCATTGCCTTCAGCCCATTTTTTTCTGAAATCATAAAAACAACAGTGACCCACTTCTCTAAATTATATGTAATAAAAGAAATGGATTTAAAGTTTTTCTAACTTGGTTTTTTTTCTTCTTCAATAGTTGCTCATTTTAATGTATTGGATAAACACAAAGGAGAGTGAAATAAGAAACTGTGAGATGCCTTCTGTTTACTTACATTAGAGACTTAGTCACAGAGCACTATGCTCAGGAATGAACAGATGAACCTTTGCACAAAAGAAATTTCATAAAAAAAGGAGCTAGGTCTTATTATTATTACTGCCATATTTTCTTCTTGGGAGAAGGAAAAACAGCGCCCATGGCAAAAAAACTTTTTAAAAGATTTGGAAGCATCTGATATAGAACACTTTTAACTGTAATTGTAATTTTATTTAATTTTAATTGACCCAGAGTTGCTTTTTGAGATGAGCAGTTTCTAAATTTGATAAACAAACAAATAAACATAATTACAGTATGTAGATGAAATCATAACATAACTAGAGGTGGTGGGATTTTCAATTGCATCCAAGGTTAATAGGAAATTTATCTCTTATTCCATCTATAATCTATGAGTTGAGGAGCTTTGTAGACAAGTCAACTATACTATAGTGATAGTGTAACAACATGAACCAAACAAATATATTTCATAAACCCAGTGGCAAGGATAACAAAGGATTGGTTCAGAAATCCAGCACCATAGTCATGTCAAATTCATTGAGTTGTCCACTATTCTTCTCTCTTTCCAATCCTCAACATTAACGAATCACAAAGACATGCACAGTGGCATCATCACACAATACAGCACTCTTACGAAACTTCATTCTGCCATTTGTCTGAATCATAGAAGTGGCAGCATTTGCATAATAACATTGCTATGTATTGGTCATCATTTGCCTTCTGCATACACGTCCATGTCATTGATCATGCCAAACGATTGTAAGCTGCCATAGTGAGTGGTTGGAATGGAAAGAGGGACCACCAGGCCTTACACAAGCATTTCAAAATTCCATTTTTAAAACATGCTAGACTTGATCTAGGTAGTTTTGACTTTGTGCAGATCCTTACAGCTCTTCCCAGGGCAGACTAGCCTAGTCTGGGATTTTAAATGTTGGGTTTTACTTTGAAATACAATTTCAACTGCTCAAACTGAATTTGAGCAGTTGAAATTTGGCTTCAACTAAGTTGAAATCTACCAAAATTATACCTGTTTCCCCTTCTCTCTAGTAGGCATCCAGCCACCTTACAGGTTGCTGATTATTTTTCCTGCAACTGCCTTGAAAGAGAATGGCTCACTAGAGCCCAGAAGACAAAGTGAAACAAGGATTTATTCCAGCAATGGATGAACCACCCACAAGCTGCAACATTGCAAAGGACATGACTAGTTTTTACCCAGTTCAAATAAACCAAACACAGAGATTTTTAAAAAGCAGCCTAATCTGCTCCTATGGCACAAAGCTCTTAGGTGAAGGGGTAAATGAGGAACATTTCAGTTTTCTTAATGATGCTACACATCATTCCTCATGCATATTTCCTTAAAAATAAATCCTGATTTGTTCAAAAGGGATTACTCCTATAATACGTAACAGGAGTATCCTTCAGTGGCCAAGCAACTACATGAAAGTGTGTTCCCAGCTGAACTGCAGAAAAGTTGAGCATAAGATGTGTTGAGGCCTCTCCTGCTCTGTTGGTTCTATTCCTGTTAGGTGACAAAGCGTAACAACTGTCCCTTTGCAGTTATCCTTGGATGGGGGACAGAATTAAGAGAATTAATACTAGTTTAAAATGTTGCCAGGATAGATTTGTGACATGTATGTAGAATATTCTTCGAGGGCTAAATAAAGACATAACAAGATCGAGATAGCTGCTGCTTTCTTTCACAAGAAGGACCAGACAATTTCATACCTGATGGAAGACCAAAAGACAAGGAATCAAGTTAGAACTTCAGTTAGGACTGAAGAAGCTTCCTGTATGAGAAGCAAAATGTTTTCAAACGAAAACACCAAGAAAGTCCACTTGCCTTTTGGGAAAGAAAAAAAAAGCACTTTGGGACAATCATAACCTGGATGATTGAGAATCACTACAGACAAGGAATCAAGAGATAAAATTTTCTATGTACAGTTGATTTTCCCACCCTAATTACATCTTTTGACATGCTCACTTTAAACACAATGAGCTTACTTTCTCAAAATTCAGGCTGAGACAAGTATTAGGTGCTCTTGCTGTAACTGTTAAAAGTTCAATCGTGCATAGAACACTTTATTCAAGAGGTCTCTTGACATCTAGAATTGTTAGTGGTCTGGAAAGGTTTATTGGCTCTTCTTACTAAAACAAGCCTTTACCCAGCCCACAGCATCTGGTTTAATGCAAATGGGAAATGCCCAACTGATACCAAGCAGAGACATACACAGGCCAAATGGAAACAATAAGCTGCCTCTTAAATCTGGTCATATTTGGACTGAGCTCTAGAGTTTTGGACTACATAGGTAAAGGTAAAGGTTTCCCTTGCACATACGTGCTACTCGTTTCCGACTCTAGGAGGCGGTGCTCATCTCCGTTTCAAAGCCAAAGAGCCAGCGTTGTCCGAAGACATCTCCGTGGTCATGTGGCCGCATGA
>JANHFQ010003606.1:211127-223845 GCA_032468035.1 Aparallactus werneri
TTAACTAATTTTAATTCAGGGTTTAGTTTAATTTAATTTAATTTTAATTGTATATACTGTTTTTTAATTGTACCCTGAGTCCCAGGAGAAGGGCGGGATATAAATTGAAACAATAAATAAATAAATTAATTAAGGCTACTACTAGACCTGGGCTGAAAATTTCCAGATACTATTAATGGATAGCAGAGAGATACAGAAAACTCTAGTTCTTTAATGAATCTAGTGGTTGTGCAGACATTGCAACCCAAACCTGATAACCCTAATTAATACAAACTCTATAGATCTGTTCTTCTGAAAAATAAGTTCCACTAAAGATGCGAAGTTGTGTTAAATGGTGTCTGGTAGTGTGATAAACTAGCAGATTCATTTGCCTTGCCACCTGTGCACTATGCATTGTAACAAGCATGCCTGGAATGTCTCCAGAATAGTTTCCAATGTTGTCTTTTGTGTACGTATTTCAGCTCAGAGAGGCCCTCCGTGGAAACATCTTATTATAGGTTTACATGAGGAAGAGGGAGGTATAATAGTGGCCTACTGCTTTCTATTAATGCAACTCTAAAACAAACAAAGTAGTTTTTTTCTAATATTTATTTCTCAGATATTTTTAATGAAATATTTAGAATGCAAGGGTAAAATTGTTCTATTGTACTTGCAACTATAGTTCTGCAGCTACATGTGAAATAATAGAGTATAGTAGCTTTTTATTTTTAATGCAGACACATATCACACTCTAATTATTAGGATTAAAATGCCTGTCAAACATGCGTGTCTATTTACAGGTGGTCATGGCAGATGTTGCCAGTCACAAAACATCGCTCCTTGGCAAACAACTTACTGAGGTCATTCTCTCCCTCCCTCCTTCCAGGAAAGCACCTTTCCAAATAAGCTAACCATCCTTTTTATATTCTAGGCCAGCTCCAGGGAATGGGTCATCCCATTATCCAGATTGTTAGATCTCCTAGAAGCAAAGACTGCCTTGCCTGGAGGATCACAATTCTCATTTTGTGCTGCTGTTTAGTGGGCCTTTGAATTTCTGTAGCCCAAATATGACAGTCATAAAGAAATAAGAATTTAAAAACGCTGTATGAGACTAAAGATTCAATACCACAAATGATGCATTACACATAATTCTTTATTGGTATTATTTAAAATCTGGACTAATATACAAGCCATTATCAATTGGTTTCTAGCAATTAACCGTGACTGAGGGAGCTACAGCATGCCCATGTGTAACATGCAGAAATAGCAACATTTCTTTCATTTTTATTGCTTTCAAAAAAAATAACTTATCGCCTGTGCTTCCATCCTTATTCATAGTCATCCATAATGATTTTTAACTCAAACAATTAAAGGTTATACATGGATACTGTAGACTCACCCTCTCTGTATCCTCCAATTTCCTGTCTTCTCCTGCTGATCAAGATTATTTATTTATTTATTTATTTATATCCTGCCTTTATTATTATAATTATTATTATTATTTTAAAATCCAAGGTGGCAAACATACATAATATTACTTTCTCTTTAAAGATTGCCTTCTAGCAAAACACAACTTTATATATGTGTACCAAATGTCATATTCAGGCAAGGTTTAAAAATTACTGGAGTAATAACTCAATCAGGAATAGAGTTTTAATAATGCAGTATCCTATCATGTTATAGGATGTAGTATATGGTAATGGAGTGGATCTGCTTCTGCAGTGATCAACTCTGAAAACTGGAAACAAATTTCATTTTACATAGCATTTATATTTGCTTGCCAGATAAGGGGGGGGGGGAAGGGAATTCCATGAGAATTCAAACACTGACATTGTTTGCAAGATATGTATTTATTACTGCTATATTTTCGGTATCCCTGGTGACTAGGATTTTTTATTGATTTAAATTTTCTTTTGGCATTTGGTTATGTAGAGGGCAAGGGGTTACAAGATGCCCTCCTTTGATAATGCTCCTGTAATACCAGCAATGCTTCCAAATCAAAAATTAACTTTAGCCTGAAGAGGGCAGAGTTACTTTATTGTCCATACTCTTTAGTTTACAACATAATAGACTTTAAATATACACGTCGTATATCTTCATCCTTCACCATCTTGCAAGCTGCTCTCTACTACCATTACTTTCCAATTAACCTCCCCCCCAATGATTGTACATGGACCAGAACAAAATGCTCAAACATTTCTTATTGTCTCAGAAAACATTTTTCTAAAATGCCACTGGCAAGCCATGGAGTCCATCCTTGGAAATAAAGATGGCACTAATAATTGGTCTTTTGTAAATATTGTTTAAAGAAAAAAAATAAATCTTAATAAACCCAGGATGAATCCCCCAATCATCACTTGAGCCTCAAAGTTAGTTTTCTATGTAATAAAATGCCTATTAAAGTTATATGTATCTGTAATATTTTTAGACTCAGATGCTAGGAAAGTCTTGAAGAGCTGTTGCCACAGTCAACTGGGGGCTTAGGATGTCTAGCAAAGTGATCCTTTGGCTTTGCTGTGCTTGCTGCTGACTCCATTTATGAAATCCAGATCGCCCCAATTCAGATGGAGTCCAAACAGAAATCCCTTTATCTCATTTCCAGAGAAAAAAATTGCTGACTACAGGAACCAGGAGCACTACTCAGGTGACCCTGAGGACACAGATAAACCTCCAAGTGCTTCAAGGACCTTCTAAAAAGGTGCATATCAGCAGCTGTCTACAAGGAGTATAAATCTTTCCATTCCCCACCATCCAATCAGAGCTGAAGAAGCTTCTTGGATTAGAAGAGAAACGTCCTTTAATAAAAAGCAAGAAAGTCCAGTTGCCTCTTGGAAAAATCACCTTTGGGACAAGCATCCCTGAACTTAACAGGGCATCTCTCTGATACACTTGTTAGTACCAACTTCCCAAAGCTAAAGAGTTATGGATCACACCAGTAATCTCCCTGTAGCTCTGTGAAGAAAGATGCGACATAAAAATATAAAAACAATTAAACAGTAAAAGTCTTTGGGCTTCCTTAGATACGAGTGTCTGTCACTCGCCTCTTCAGTTCTCTCCCCGCCTTGCAATTCAAAGAGGACGCGGTGAGGCTGTCAGATGATACCGCGCATGCGCAGCAACACGCCACTAGAGTCTTTCCTATGCCTTTCCTACGAAGTGCGGCCACAGAGAGAAGTGAGTCACGTGAGCGCCGGTGGCCAATCGTGATTTTTCGGCGGTGGCGGAAGCGGGTTTTTCCGCTTCCGTTTTGTGTCGGCAAGATGGCGACGTTCAGACTTTGTCGACGGCTGCCAGGGGGTCGATTGGGGCAGCTCATTCACAGCGAGGCTTCCGCGGAGCCTTCTGACGACCCCGTCGCCTCTCCCTCTTCTCTTTATCCGCCAGTGGTGGCTTCACTTACCGCCAAGAGTAACATAGCCAAAGTGCGGCGCCGGGAGGAATACTTCAAAAGTATTCACAGCGCGCCTACGGTCGAGGAGAAATTGGCGATCTACGGGAAACGGGAGCGCCGCAAGTATGTGGTCTACCCGCAGACGTGGGCCATGAATGCAGACCGCTGGTACCAACATTTCACGAAGACCGTCTTTGTGCCAGGACTGCCCGCTTCGGTATCTGTAAGCGAAGAAGACAAGAAAGACAGTTCCGATTTGGCGGAGCTCCGGTCAGTTGTCTGCGAAGTGCTCCTTCAGGAGCATTATTATCAGCGCAAGAAGCGCCCCAAACTCTTCCGCATCAGTGACCACGGGCCAGCGCCTTTCATTGCCCACCTGGTGCCAAAACTTGCATCCCACCTGGCTTGTCTCAATCCAGCGCTAGGTTCCTCTTCCATCATAGGTGTGTCTCTCTTCGTCCTTGTTTGAAGAACTATGAAAATGTCATTGTAAGAATCGCGAGCATCTTTCATTCTGAGCGAATGGGCTGAAGCATTTACTGTTAATGTTATTTATTGATGAGGCTGTGTCAGGATATAAACTACAGAGCAGTAGTAAGACCATCTGTTAGAAAGTAGACTGAAAGACTTAAGTAAAAGAAAATGCAAACCATATTTCTGTATTGCTCCTACAATTTACACTAATCAGACCCACGTTTGCAGTTCCCAGTTGTACTGTATTGTTCAAATAAAGGTCTGAATTGTATGTATGCATAGGAAATGTACTATTTTAATGTAAGGATCCCAATAGGCTATTTGTTCAAAATAGTGATCCTTTTATTATGCAATTGACATTCAAATATGTGCATTATGCCATCTGTCTCTTTATTATCTATGTAAACATCCTGATTTGATACAGTCTTATTATTTCAGACTTTCAGCCAGATGTACATTTCTACTGGTTACGTGGGGAGACAGTGGTTCCCCGGGGACATCGGCGAGGCAGGATTGACCCGTTGAGATTTCAGATTGATGATAACCCACACTGTCAGATTCGTGTAAGAAATCAACTTTCAGAGGTACAAATATTTTGTTTAAACAACAGTTATTAGTTGAATTGTTGACTACATAAGATTTGTCAGTTTGCTTTTCTCTGCTCCACTACATCTGATCAATTTTGCCATTTAACAGAATGGCAAATACTTAAAAGTATTTGAGTAAATTTAGGAAGTAATAAAAATACAGTAGAATTTCTATAAACTTCTGATAGCTGAAATCTCCTGGCTAAAACTGGAGACAGATGTTTAGTAGAATATATAAGAATAGAAATCCTGGCCCTGTAATTCTTCATCAGTTACTATGCAAGTGAGTGGTTCCTTCTTAGGGCTGGTAATCACACTGCAAGCATTTCTTTTCAACTAAGTTACAGCATTACCTACCCAGTCTTAAGTTGGCAGAAAGCCTTACTGCAATAAAATTTGCTGCTGCCATTACTAATCCTTGTCCTTCTGTTACCTTTCATAACATTGCAGTCACATGACTTCTATTCAAAATTTTAGGCTCTTTGAATGGTGCCAGAATAAGGGGGGATATGGTTTCTTTTAATGTCAGAGTAAAGGGCATCTTAAGACTGATACATTTGTGGGCTGTAGAAGAAATGTAAGTCATATTGCAATCAAAAAAAGTTTGCCAAGGGATATTTTGTGTGCAGGTAGATACAAATTGGAATGTCTCCTATATCTCTTTTTTTGAACCATTTATTTTTATTGTTTGATTTATACTTTCATTATGCTTCTTTTCCACATCCTCAAAATAAATGACAGATAAATCATACTGCAATATGTGAACACATTAACACTAAATATTTCATTAAAAATGCAACCACACTTATAACTAAAGATGCATACTCAGGATAGTGGAACTTATAGAGGCATGTAGTGTGTAGGGGAGGATTTTGGACTGCAAAATGCCTTCTTTAAAACATTTCCAGAAATATTTATGGTATCCATGATACTTGTTATTGATTGCAGGTTTAGTAAATAGTGCATAATGCAGCCACATCATATAAAGGCATGTTGCTCTTTATGGTATCTTCAGAGTTCATATTTATTGTTGTGAAGTTTCTTTGCTATTTTGAATTTTTGTTTATACTGGGATCTCAAATTCTAGGTCATTTGTTGTGGCACCTCCTCATCCTCCCCCCCCCCCCCCATACAAAGTGTCTAATAGGCGGACAAGAGCTTGCCTGTCTTGGCCAAGCACTATACTTTATCCCTTAGGTTGAACAGAAAGTATTGCTTTGTGCTTCTGTGCAAGAAATAGGCTAAGGGCAGCTGCACTTCTAGTCCTACGGAGGCACTGTCAGCTGACCAGTGAATAAGGGCCTGTCAGCTGACCAGTGGTAGAAAAAAGTGGGGATGCATATAGGCATTCTTGATTCCTTGCTGTCTTTTACATTCCAACCTAAGGTCGAATGGGAAAAAGGGTGGATGAGGCCAGCATTGTTCAGATCTTTCACATTTTGTAGCTTTTAGAGTGCATGAAAATGCCAATTTCAAAAAGGGGGCCAGAGATAGGAAGCAGCAGTGATGTTGGTGTCTCTCAGCAAACCTCAGCAGTCTTGATCGGAAGAGGGTAGAATGCCATTGTGATTCAAATGGAAGAAACAAGGTTGAATCCCCTTGTGGCTCGAGGTATTTCCTAATTTGTTGTATGTAAAGTTAAGGTCATATAGCACAGAAAGGAGAACCTGAGCCATGAGGTACAGAGAACATATATGTTTTTATGAGTTCACTTTCTTCTGTTGGTCTGGTGCACACATGAATATTTTCTCTCTCTCAGTTTTTCTCCTGCTACTGCCCTGATGATATGCTGGGAACTTCTGGAATTTCAGTCAGGATGATAATATTGGGAATTATGGGTTTTTAATTCCAGTTCATCTTAAAAGAGTACCACACTTTATAACTAAAGACCACATGGCTACAAGTATCACAATTCTATGTAATTAGTAAAGAATGTAAAAATTCTATCTCTACTTAAACTTTCTACCTTTTTTGGCAGTCACACTGCCAAATGGCTTAATATAGAAAGAGCAAATAAGAGATGACAGAATTCATTATTTAAGTGCTTTCTATGATAAAAAAAACAAGTTGTAAATCATTTTTTTCATCAGCTGATTTTCTTTCTCTAAGTTTGAGCCTCTTGATTACCTGGGCCCTGGGGATATTCCTGTTATCCAACACTTACCTGACAAACTTCCATTGTTCAAACGACAATATCAAAATAAAATATTTATAGGTAAGACTATTGTGTCATTGTACCTTTCTTTTTTTGTTATCAAATTTTTATTACTGTATAAAAATATAAAATAAAATAAAATACAAAGAAAACTGAAAATGAAAATAATGGCAAAGTAGTTGAGAAAAAAGGGAAGATTAAAAGGGAAAAAGAAAAATATATTGCATTGATTTAGAACTCTGTTTACCACAGTAGAATAAGGCATTGATTGGCTTTGCTGTCGTAAGGTTGCAAATGATGATACATGACCCCGGGACATTGTAACCGTCATAAATATGAGTCAGTTGCCAACATCTGAATTTTGATCACATGACCATGAGAATGCTGCAACAGTTATTCATGTGAAAAATGGTCATAAGTCACTTTTTTCAGTGATGTTGTAACTTTGACCACTAAACACACTGTTGTAAGTCAAGGACTACCTAGACAGCCTCATTTTTGCATGATACTATATACTAGCCATTACTGTAATAACAAACCTAATTAATCAGCAAAACCAAAAATCAAAGTTTCTTTTTTCCCCCCCACCACAAGCACAAAGTCCAGAAGCCGTATCCAAATAGAAAACAAAATTGGTTGTATATTTTTCTTTAGTTAAAGCAGCCAATTTAGCCATCTCTGATAATGGATGGCGGAGCAAAGGTGTCATTGTGTCTGTCTATATATTTTTTGTATTTAACATTTATGAGCTTGTTGATATGGTTTTTGGAAGATGAATTTGAGTGCATGAATAAGTAATTGAACTATATACCAAAATGTGGAACTGCTATCAACTGTGCCTATGGTTTTCTGATGTTGTATAGAAAATTACCGTATCTAAAATAATCTCTTTTGGGTTTAGGTTCTCAAATACCAGATCCATGCTGCTATGGACACACCCAATTTCATTTGCTTCCTGACAGGGTAAAAAGAGAAAGATTGATAAGATTGAATCTCACTGATCAGATTAATGTTCCTTATCGAGCCAATGCAATTGCAAGTCTCTTTGCGTGGACTGGAGCACAAGCAATGTACCAAGGTAATTAAAAAGTTTAAAAAATTATCAAATTCAGAACGGTTTAAATCTGATATATCCTGGTTTGAGCTTGAGATTTTTCTCACTCCCATCCTAAAATCTCATGTTCTAGCTTTATTGGAAGTTAGCCGATAGTCTTCTGACTATATTGGAAATGCTTCAAGCTTGTGACATTCTTCTTATACCTGAATGTTCAGAGCAGAACTAGGACATTCCCACTAAGGTGAGGACAATCTGTTTCAAACTCAAAATAGTTGGTTTTTTTTAATGGAATCATTTTGTCTATCCTTGTCAGTAATTAAACAAATATTCTTGTACTCTTTTATTGATATATACCATCTATTGAAGGCAATTCAACAAATCCTTACGGTTATCCCAAAAATGCTAAATTAATTTACAAATTGAACATTTAAAAATTATGTCACTATACACTTTAATCTGTGCATTTGGACATATGTAAAAGAATTCCTGCGCATGGTCCTATCGTGTTGGAAAAATGGATTATCTGTGAGGTATAATGGCTGTTTGTGAAATTAGGAACATATCTTGAACATATATTTCTACCAGTTCGGAAACTGATTTACAATTTTGTAGCCTGTAGCTTGTTAAATATATTTTTACTTGCACCTGCAGGTGGCAGCAGCTGTGTGATCCAAGGGGAAGGTGCAGCCACTTTGAGAAATTGTATATGTATTCTACAGTTATGTCCTTGTTTGCTAAAAACATTTTTTTAGCCTTCCAGTCCACTATGCCAGAGACCCTAGTTTGCAGTGCTTTTGAAATTCAATTTTTTGTTAGTAGAGATATATTTATGTTAAGTGACTTTTCTTTTTTCTCAGGATTCTGGAGTGAGGATGATGTGACTCGACCCTTTGTATCCCAGGCTGTGATTTTTGAAGGAAGATACTTTGCCTTTTTTTGTTACCAGTTAAATACTTTGGCTTTAACTATTGAGGCTGACCAAAATAATCCAAGAAGGAACATTTGTTGGGGGACTGAAAGTAAGCCCCTGTACGAATCAATAGAAAATAATGATGTGAAAGGTTTTAACGATGAAGTCCTAGCACAGTTTGTTAAATTTCTGTTAAACAAACCAAAGGAATTATAATCTGATTATTCTGAAAATACCAAAATAAAATTAAGTGTTTAAACATGTTAAAAGTGGAACTATTGAGCAATAGTCTTATATAAAATTACTGGGATTTACAACTGTTGTACAGGAGTGTTGCTGATGCTGTATTAATGAGATTTTAAGGCAATATCTTCTTTGGTAAGTTGTTTTAGATGATTTTCTTTTCTGCAGGAAGACACAAATTCACAATTGCTAAACATCCAAGAAAGCTTAATATTCCAATAATGTATTATTATGGTTCGTTGAACAGTCAGCCCATTTATACTGGATTAGGTATTTTTAGAATCCTTCCCAAGGATCTGGCATAGGTATTATGTATGTGTAATCTACACTTAGATTCACAACCAAAGGGATGGTGGAAACTTAATAATTATAGAATTATTAAGGTAGCGTCTCAGAATATAGCAGTTCCAAGCAGCATGGGGTTTTTTTTGGGTAAAATTAGGGTGATCAATTCAATAAATTCTACATTTCCAGATATCGAAGAAGTCCTTTAGGTACATCAAGGGTTCCAATCATTATAGGTATAAAACAATTGATTTCTTTTTTCATAAGCATTAAATTTTGATCTTCGCAACATCAATGAATCAGACATTCTTCTTTTCAATAACTTATGTCAGGCATGTTATAAACAAGATGCAAGATAATACCCCATAAGATCTGAACCTTCTTATTTTCCAAAACCTCAACTTGATGATCCCAGTATTTTTTACTACATTCAAATCCGAACCTTTGGTAAAGTTTCCAATGAATAGTTCTCGCAACTCAGTAATGATGCTGCTTGTAGTCAGTTTTAGACATTTCACTGCAGTCACATGGTCAGTTTCACTACAAAAACAACATATAGTGTTTGTTACAAGTTAAATTTTTGCCTTCATGCAATTAGTTGGCAAAGTTTGCTGAGCTGCTAAAATAAAGCCTTCGGATTTTTTAAAAACACTCCTGTGTTTATGGTTATTTTATTAGCTTTTCCTTCCATATACTTCAAGTGTGACTATGATTGGCTTGTTCTTTCAAATACCAAAATGGGCTGAAAAAGTCACCTTCGACGTATACTCGGGTCAACTGATTTTTGGGGACCTAAGGTGATGCCTGTGCAGCGTGTGCCAAACGCACTGTGTGGGCATCAATTTAGCCCTGAAAATCATCTGTTTTAGTTATGGTCGGCCATTTTGAATATTTGAATTTTTTTTATTTTATTTTTTTTGCTGGGCCCTCCCGCAAACAGCTGTGCTGCTGCAAACAGAGAGAATAAAGGTAGCTATAGACTGCAGGTGGGTGGGAGAGTGCAGCAAAAAAATATATTCAAAAATTAATTCAATTTTTTTTCAAAATGGCCGGCCGTAACTAAAACAGCTGATTTGGGGGACTAAATTGATGCCCACATAGCGTGTTTGGCATGCACTGCATGGGCATTACCTTAGGTCCCAAAAATCTCTAGCAGCACAGCTGTTTGCTGGGAGGGCCCAGCAAAAATTTTTTAAAAAAATTAAAAATTCAAATGTTCAAAATGGCCACCCGTAACTAAAACAGCTGATTTTCAGGGCTAAATTGATGTCTCGACTTATACATGAGTCACTAACTTTTCCCAGTGTTCATGGGTGAAATTGGGTACCTCGACTTATATTCAGATCGACTTATACTCGCGTATATACGGTAACATCAGTTTTCATTTGTTTCTTTTCTATATTCAGCCTTTACCCTTGTTGCTTTCAAGAACTTTCTTTGATTGGCAAGGATTCTTAGGTTTTCTTAATATGGTCATTCAGACCCTGTTTTTCTTCTCCCATAATTTATTTCACCTGGAGGATGTCTACCTCCTTTAGCTTGACAAATGAAGACAATCATTACTTTTTAGATGCAAAGCATGGTGCATTGTCATTAGTTTTCTTATCTTCCTATCCAAGTTCTCAAGTTCCATCCGAATCTCATAAACCATTCATTCCTGGTCTCTATTGAATAACGGGGACTGATCAAGTATTAATTGTTTTAATGATGCTTCCACCATTTAGCTTTGGTTTCAAAATTTTACAAACTCTGTTGATATACCGGTACTCCCTTCCTTTGGAACAGCCCTGCAGAGATTTGATTGTTCCCCCCTTCCCACTTTTTCACAATGTCCTCCTGAAGACCTGGTTTTGCCAATGGACCTGGGAAACTCAGAGTCAGAGTGGTACCCACCAAGTGGCTTGTTTGATTGATTGTTGTCACCAAGAGGAGGTGGAGGTGGTTTTTTTTATTGTTTGTATATTGGGCTTTTATTTTTGCAAGCCACCCAGATCACGGAAAGTGAGTGGGCAGCCATACAAATTCTCTTAAATAAATAGAATATTTGTTAGAACTATTCTTTTTTACATAATTCTGTAATAAATTGGAAGCTTCCAAATTCAGCTCAGAGCTGAAAAAGCTTGGATGGGAAACGAAACATTCAAAGAAAAACCAGAAGGTTTTACTGTAACAGAGAGTCGGAAATCAATGCTTCTTTTCCTTTTCCTTTTCTATCATCACTTCTCATTTCTCTCCCCCCACACACAGCTTTTCTATTTTCTTTGTATTTTATAATACTTTATAACTCAATAAAAATGTTAAATATAAAAAAAGAAAAAATCAGAAAGTTTAGATCCTTCTTGAAAAAGCATCTTTGGGACAACCATGACATGAAGACTGAGAATCTCCGTAAACAATGTGAATCTTGTTAATCTGGGTGACAGATCTGGCATGAAATTTGCATGATATTTTATCATCAAATTGAATGCATTTAGTATGACTTTTCAGTTAAGAACTGTCTGATATGGTAGCACCAGTTCATCAGCTTTTAGCATTACTAGACCATCCAGGCCCCTGGACCACAACCAGGTACTGTTCCTTGAAGTGGGATACGTACAGTATTATTATTATTAAGGTTGACTGCACAGTCAATCAAATGATTAGACAGGATTTGATGTTTTTATCCAAAAGTATTTATTTGACCTAATCTTTCTTGCCTTTTTTCTCCACCATTTCTGCCATTATTAGGAGTTCTTTAATTTCAGCTTCTTTTTTATCCATATTTTTTATCCAAGCTTTATTCTTGGTACAGTGGAACCTCAGTTCACGAATGCTTCTGTTCGCGACCAAATCAGTTCCCAACCAAAAAAGCCAGCCGAATTTTGAATCGTGTGTGTTTCTCCAAGGAGAAAGAAAGTTGCTTTTGTAAGTGTTCTTTAGAAAATCCATCAACGTTGCAGAATGTTTCAAAATTAAAACTTCTGAAACATTCAGAGTCTTGGGATTTCCTGCCTGTGTTTTATTCCAGTCATTGAACGATGGAACAAGCGCCGATACTTTTCTGCCTTCCTGTCATGGAAATGGAAAATACTGGCACAGCAATAATGCACCTGCAAGCCTCTCATATATCAGGCATTTATAATAAATAAACAGTATGAAAATGTTCTCATGTGATAACCTCATTTTCCCCAGAGGTAGTTTGACTAAGCAGTATTTCCTTGTTCTGATTTTTATTGAAAACTCATTATTTTTAAAAGTGGAGTCCAGGTTAAACCTTCTAGTACTTTCTATTAATTTTAATATTTTAAACTGAAATTCTGGTGCGATCCCCAGACAGCTCTTTTAATTCTTCCTTCTTCAGTGTCCCATCCATTTTGCTAGGCTTCCATTTGCTATGCTGTGTTTTGCCCAGATAGATTGGATTAAAAGATTGGGAAGATGAGCAAGAATGGAAAAAACTGTAGGTGTCAAGAAAAAAAAAATCCTTGCCAGATATAAATCCCTCCCCAATTCAGTAGTGACAAGACAACTAAGCCTGTAAATAGGATATGAAGATGTGATTTTGGTTTTAATATTTGGTAATCTATACCTATAAAAGAGAACTCCCGGTTGGGAAGAATGTTTGTATGTCAGGTATAGAAATCTACACCCCTCCACC
>JANHFQ010003607.1:51991-62777 GCA_032468035.1 Aparallactus werneri
GTCGGTGCAGGCTTGGATGGACTCCGGGGGATGGTGGAGGACAGGAAGGCCTGGAGGAACATTGTCCATGGGGTCGCAATGAGTCGAACACGACTTCGCAGCTAACAAAACAAACAAAGGATCTTGAGATTTTCATATATATTCAAAGACAAATTCTTTAAATAATAAGGTAAACTCCCCCAAAATATCATAATGAGGATTGAGCTATGGAATGTTAAAAATAATTTGATACATAGCAAAAGAAAAAAAGAATGCAAAGTAGGCTGGCTGAAGACTGGGAAGCTCAGTCATATTACACACACGCACATACACATCAAATCAAATGTAAGTATAGCTTCCTATTTAACATCTTTTTTATGACGACATCGTCCATGTTTATCTATGCCTAATCAACACTGATGACAATCAATGCAATTTTCTTTTCATATAGTATCTGAACACCAAATTATAATGTGTATTAACTTGATTTCATCAGTGACTTGAAAGAACTGGTTACAGTTAAAAATGCGGATTTCCTCACCTGGTGCCCCTGCGTATCCTTCAGATATAAGCATGTTACTCTGGCCATCCTGCCCGTTTATTCTTTTTGGCAGTCCTTTTCTTGACCTTAGAAGAGTACCAGGTGGGCCTGCCTGTCCAGCTTCCATCAACAACCCATTTGATCCAGGCAAAGAAGAGAACCCTGGTTTTGATGGCTGCATCGAGATTCTGGAATCAGACGACTGAAGAGGTATTCCTTGCAATGGGGGCTGTATAATTATTTGTGGACGCGACGGCTGCAGAGGTATTCTTAATTCTGGAATTTGTACTGATATTTGGGGTTGTGATGATTGCAAATGTACCTCTGTTTGTGACTGTACAGGAATCCTTGGTTGTGATGGTGCTGGAAATTTGCCTGGCTGAGATGACTGTAATGGTTTTGTTGGATCTGAATGTGGCTGAGGAATTTGTCCTTGCTGTTCCTTTGCTAACAGCATTGATGGTTTTTCATACAAAGATATATAGAGAATAGAAAATCCTCCAGTTAGATACAATAATATATCAGAATTAACATATTTATGACATCTGTAGTATTAAAATTATAACACCGAAGTGCAAGGCTAATGTTTCCATTTTATAATGAAAGGATCACATCAAGCAACCAATGAACCATAGTTATTAATCAAGAGACCTAGAATTTTTTCAAAAGAGAAACAAGATACAATTAGTCCTTGGCTTATGTTGACAACTAGGGCCAGAATTTATATCACTAAGTGATACAGTTGTAAAGCATGATGTCACCTGACCACACCAACAGCAATTCTGGCAGTCTTGGTTGCCATCATAATCCCAGGACCAAGTTCGTCTTTATGCAAGGACATTCCATGACTATGATGTGGGAAGAGGCAGGAATCCCACGCAAACAGGACACGGAACAGGACACCCACCAAACAGTCTGGTGGGTGAGAGCTGAGGGCAGATGCCAAGGAATGTGAGCGGGCAGATGGATGCCATGGCAGATGCTAGTGAGTGGGTGGATGATTGCAGGTGAATGGGTAAATGGTAGGAGTGCAGGTGTGGGATATCTGTCAATCACAAGATCATCAATGTGCTTTAAAGCTGGTGCACATTTTCATTTGCAACAAACAAAGTTAATATTTTACTATATGGAAATAAAATAAGAAAAGGTAGTTACATGATTTTTCACTTAACTATGTCAGTTTGCTTAATGACTGAAGGAGAAATAGGTTACAAGTCCAGTTGTGGTCATGTGAATTGTTGTGATGAGCAACATACGCTGTCCACATACTGACAAAAAAGTACCTTTAGCATAATGGTTCCTGAACTAGTCTTACAATCATCTATCAAATCTACTCTGAGGACTGGAGGAACCTTCCTAAATAGCATTTGAGTAATGACCAAAAGTTCAGAAAGGGTATGAATGAGTAGGTCTACTGGATCACAGTGGCAAAAATATATATTCCCACTAGGTGGCAGAAATGAGTTAGTTTTCTGTATCTCTTTGCTGTCATCTATTGATCATCCAAATTTTGACAGCCCAAATCTTGTAGTTATTATTAAGGCAATATATAGTTATAAATTATTTCCTTGTTAAATTACTGTTTGTCCTGCCTATATTTAAATGATTTTTTTAAAGGAAGAGACATCAAAGAAAATTTTATAGATCCATGCCTCTATTCAGTCTCTTTCACATATTTTTACCTGATTATATTTGCACTTGATTGAAGGACAACTTTTAAGTGGTAGTCCTAAAGATCCTCTAAGTTGTTCCAATCTTTATTATATATTTCCACTGTACGCTTTGAAATAGATACAAATTTAAAACTGCACGTGACTCCTTTGTGTTTAATACAATGATTGGAAATTAGTTATTTGTGTAGTATAAGAAAAGGATGGACATGGGATGAGTTGCCATTTAATGTGCCAAGAAAAACAATTCATCCATGTTACTTTGAGATCTGATGGAAGGCATGATGTAATTCATAGCTGTGTACAAGAACAAGAGGTCAAGTTCTGCTTCCCCCAGTAAGGTTTCTGAAAAGAAATGTAAGACTTATTTTAAAATCTCCCAGGGTCCAGAATAAGAGAGATACGAGGGGGTGCTGAGAAGTTCCTGGCTTTGCCCCCTTCCAGTTGAAATAGAAAAATGAGTGTGGGGCCATATGACAGCCTAATATCTTAGCATGTAACTGCAAATCATTATTAACCCAAGATGCAAACATACATTACATTTCTTCCCCCTCCTATTTTCCTCTGAACAACAACCCTATGAGGTGGGCTGACAGTGACTGGTCCAAAATTACCCAGCTTTCCATTTTGTTCTTTACATTATGTACATTATGCTCTCTGGTTTGTATTAAGTCATTTTTATGAATTTTTAAAATCTATTTTCTTCAGCAAGAGAGAAATAAGGAAATATATAAAAAGGAATCTCACATTCTTTTGTCTCAAGGATAATTACAAAATATCACGAGTCAGGTTCCCTGGTCAGTAATAACAAGACTTACCAATGAGTGATTGGAGAAAGTCATATTTAACTACATCTATATTCTATATTTTCTAATATTGTTTAGTTGAAAATTGACATTTAATCCTTTCTTCTGATATATTGAACATGAGTTTCCATGTACAAAACAGGCATCTATGGCATTATGAATTCTTGCCATTAATTAATCCTATTTTAATTGCTTGCCTAGCACTTTTGTGGAAAATAAATTTGCTCCCAACCTACAATTTCACATTTTGAGAAGATTTTGTCCTTCTAAGGATGCTCTTCATAATCAGCTGAATCATCTTTATGTCACCAAGCATTTCACTACCTTAAATGGAAGTGTTGACTAAGCAACCAAATAAGGCTTTGGTCCATGTTTCATACATAGAGTCTATTCAACAATATTCATTAAGCAGTCAACATATATTTGAGTTGAGTCATTTACAATGTCCTTGGCTCCTTTGTGCTTGAAGTAAATAAAATAAACTATTAAATGAATGCAAATGTATCGCTCTGTTGCCATATCAAAGTCAACTGGGATTTTGCATTTTGGTAAATGCAAAATCCAGATATTTGCATTTTGTAATATATTTAAAGTTATGAAAACATAGTGACTGCATTTACTTACCTAACCTTGGCTGATTAAGCAGGGTCAGCACTGGATTATTTGAACTACTTGGGAAGCCAAAGTTATGGGTGTGGGAACCATAAAAATCTCCAAGAAGCCAATGGCAAACCACTTGTCAATGCAACCATCCAGCTTGAATCAATGGTGACTACTTTTACCTTAATAGTGCATGGAACACAATATTATACCTGGCACAAACTGGCACAATATTGAAGGTCTGCACTTAAGTAAAGAGCATTAATGCAAAACATAAGGGGAAATTTGACATTTTGTTCTATTTCCCTCGTCTAATAAAACTGCTACTTAATTTTTAAAATTGATTTGACACTATTATTTTTAATTTTAAAAATAATGTATAGAAAAGACAAGGCAACTTACATATAGGAGGCTGAATTTTCTTCGGATCCTGAAGGTCAATTGCAAATTTGTGAAACTGGCTATTGAACTGCTGGGTAAAATTTTTGAGGCTAAAAATATCTTTTGAATGGGATGTTACAGTTATGTTCATCTGATCGAAACAGTTCCAAAGACTGGAGATGTGTCTGTTTAATCCCTCCTTTATCTTTTGAAGGCTCCTAGAGACAGAATCTAGTTTATTGCAAGTTTTCTCAACATTTGATACTTTATCTTCCAAGTCTGAGATGCCAGGTATTTTATCCTTACATTTGGTCAAGTTAAAAAATTCTTCCCCATTCAGTTGATTTATCTTTTTGTTTAAGTGATTGCAACTATTGTTTTGGTGAATTGTTTGATTGTTCATCATTTTCTGTATTTCATCTGTTTTTCTGAGTAACTCAAGCTGTGACTTCCCACACGTAGAATTAATACCTAAAAGTTGTTCTTTGCAGCTGTTTAAGCCATTCTGAAGCAGTTTTACATCTTTATCAATAGCATTCAGACCAAACTGAACTATTCTCAGATCCTTATGAAGTTTATGAATGTCACGCTGAGTGCCTTTAATTAAATTGAACTTTTCACTCAAAGAGCTATTGAAAGATTTTAAAATATCAGAATTGTCTTTTGTTTTCAAGAATAATTGATCATTTTTACTGTTAGTGTTTTCTATTCCTTTCTGAAGACTTTCCAAATACTGTACTAAAGATTGGCAAACATCTTCAGTGTGTTGTAATTTGTTCTTCATAAAATTAATCTCCAATACAATGTGCTTATTTTCAGATTCTGAATTGTTCTGCAGTCTTAATCCTCGAGTAGTAAATATATCATCAGGACTGGTAACGTTAGCAATATCAAGAATAGTAGAACCCAGTCTGCTTTCTATTGCTTGGAACTTTTTGTCAAATAAGTCCCTTACTTCACCTATTTTAGTAGTTATAACATCACGAAGAGTTTCCTCAATGTAAAAGCAATGTTCTTCAGCATTTTTCTCAGTAACATTAATCCTCGCTTCTATTTCTTCCCATTTTTCATCAAAGTTGTCTTCTGAATGTGGAGCAGAAATATGTTTTATTTCATTATCTATCCTGGCATTCAAAATTTTATTTGCTTCTGCAATTGTCTCTATCTTTTTATCCAAAGTGTTCATATGTTCCCTAATGTTGTCACTGCAACATGAGTGGTTTAATGGTGTTTTGATAACATTATGTAGATTTTGAATTTGTTTTCTTAGGTCATTTTCTTTTTCTGCAACAGATTCTCTTAGTCCTAAGAAATTGGCCTCATGGTCATCACAGTATTGTTGAATACCTGTCAGCTTATATTCACAGGAATTTTTCAGATCTTCCATTTTCTTCTCAAATCCTTCTAACATTTCCTGTCTCAGGGCTTTGAATTTAGCATCTATGTATTCCTGATACAATTGACTGTTAGGCATTGTTATTGTTGGTCCTTGAGCTGCTTCTTGGAGTTGTTTTAATTGCCCTTCATAGTCATTTACTTTCCCATTCAGTTGTTCCAACCTACTAATTTTGGCTTTCAGGCCATCCTCTATTTCATCTTCTTCAGATGTTAGACTTTCTGTTCCAGATTTGAATGAGCCATTAGTGTTCAATGGATATGTATTCTCTGTTTTTTCCTCCAAAGTACTGTCCAACCCTGGATGGTCATGAAGGTTGTTCAACCAAGATATTTCTCTCTGACTTGCATCTTCTTGCACAGTAACTTTTGGATTTTTATCCACATTGGTTATAGCGGACTGAAGTTCTAGCACAGTCTGTGTAAGCCGGAATAATTCATCCTCCAGAAACTGTATTTTTTTATCTTGTGAATCTTGTTGTTTTTGCTTTGGTCTAGAATCTGTAGAGGAAAAGTGTGGCACTCTTTTAATTATCTTTTTCAGTACTAAACAATAAAAATGAGCACATTGAAAAAAATTACATAGTCACATTTTTACAGCTTGAAACATTTCATTACTAAGAAACCACATAAAAAAGGAGTCACAAGAAACATAAATACGTATCATCTAAAAAAAACCCAAAAACTCATTCGTCTCAACTATGAGACGAACTCAAAAAGCAAAAGGGAAGTTTTCTAGATCCAGATGGCCAAATAAACTACTAAGAAACAGATTATTAATGGAGATACAGAAAAATATGCATTGAATAATATCCTATCATAGCAAACTGCATTTTTGGTTATAATTATTAAAGATCTAATAAAATTTTAGCAAACTGACTGAAATTTAAAAAGGCAAAATAGCCATTAAAAATAAAAACAATAAGATATAGATAGTCCTGATTTAATGATTATAATTGGGATAAACAATTTCATTACTAAATGATACATTATTAAGTGAAAGATCATGTGACTGTATTCAACTTACAGTTAGTTCTGTTACAGGTATTATGTAAATCACCTGCAGTCATTAAGTGTGGCATCATATGACTGTGAGTTGCAAGTTACTGCTGGCTTGCTTATAGGAAGCCAGCTGGGAAAGTTGCAAATGACAATCACTGAGCAATGGGAATCTTGCAACCGTTATAAGTTTAAGAATTGATCATAAAACTACTGTTCCAGCATTGACACAAATTAAAACAGTTGCTGAACATTGCAGTCATTAACCTCGAACTACCTATATATAATCCCCAAAGGACATACTGTACACTTTCAATTTTTTTAAATATTAGATTTGTATGGCAAACTAATGAAAATTCTAGATACTTTTAAAGCTAAAACTGACCTTTCACAGTTGATAACTCACAATAGTTTTACTTTCTTTTGATTATGAATAAGATGAAAAGGTGCTTTTGGATATGAGTAATGTAATGGAATATAAGTAATGGAATGGCTTTTCTGTGGGATGGTGTAAAATATGTATTAATACACATGCTCCTAAACTCTATCAGCTCTATAATCAAATTCTATAATATGAACTTTGAAAAAGAATTTTTATCTTCTTCATTTAATGAAACGTATATTACAGTTATGCCAAAATCACAAAGATTGTATGCCATGTCCTAATTATTGACCAATTTCATTGTTTAATATAATTTAAAAACATAGCTTCAAAACTTCAGGTTAATTAACTATTGCCATGGGAAATAATTTTCTTATATGTGCAAGTAGAAATGATGTAGAAAATAACACATAAAATAATGTAGGAATAACCTATATCACAGAGTTAACAGTACTAATAAATCTTACTAGCATAGCAAAGAACATTAAACAATAAAAGGGTGGTGTAAAATTCAGCAAAAAAGACCATGTATATCAAGAGCTAAAGAAATATTTACCCAAGCTTGGCTTCATATCATTGGGTGGAAGTTCTGCTGGGTAAGCTATTGATCTTGGCTTTTCTGCTACAGCCTCTTTGCAATCAACACCCATGTATCCAGGACAACATCTCCACTCTAATTCGGTTACCATCTTGTATGTTAAAGTATATTTAGGCCTCAAACTTGTCCGATACCTGTAATGAATTAAAAGTAGCACATTGAACTATCTTTATTGTTTTGTCCTTTCAGAAAACCATGTAAGCGAACAAATACAATAATTAAAATTAAGAACCCTGAGTGTACTATCTTTTAGGCATACCAAGATGTATTTATCATTCCTTAATGTAGATTGTTTATAGAACCAACTACTGTACCAAAGAGCCGATGGGTTATCCTTTGCTGACTGTGTTCATGCAAGGCCCTTATAGCCATCTGTTAGGGATGCTTTACTCTGGATCCCTTTATTCATCAGATGTTGGACTTGATGGTCTAAATCAAAGGTGTCAAACTCATAGTGTCATGTTGCCATCATGTGATGTTTCACATTTTTCTCATTTGTGGAGCTGGGATGGGCATGGCCTGCAAATGACACATCCGGCCTGTGAGCCAACAGTCCTGGTCTAAATGGCCCTTCTATCTCTATAATTATTTCAGGTGAACTCTGGCCTATAACTGTAATAAATTCATTCTTTCTTTCTTTGAATGAAATGAAAATTTGAATTTTACCATAGATACAATATATATATATATATATATATATGAAGAACATGGTGAACATAATATAAAATAGTTCTTTTATTCAGAGACAATGGTATACAGAGACAGACACATGCAAAGATTTATAGATGGATACAGATAGTAGCAGAAGCATTCCAACACTTTTGAAGAGGCTCACAACATAAAATAGCAAATACATTGTGATGCTGACAATGCATCACATGTTGTGCTTGAACAAGCTTACAGAATTATCTGGAAACAGCAATGTGAACCTTTCAAAGGATATAACCTTGACTGTTAAAAGAGTTGCTTCATTCATGTCCCCACATGTTGCAAAACACCTGTTTGAATTATTTGTATGGAATTAAATCACACTGTTGTTCTCAGAATACTGAATTCATGGCTGGATTATCAAACTAGCACACACCTGCACATACAGGTACTCCTCAACTTACAACCACAATTTATCCCAACATTTCTGTTGCTAAGTGAGTTTTGCCCCATTCTACAACCTTTCTTGCTACAGTTAAGTGAATCACTACAGTTATTAAGCTAGTAATATGGTTGATAAGTGAATCTGGCTTTCCCATTGACTTTGCTTGTCAGAAGGTCATAAAAGGTGATCACATGACCCTCAGGACATTGCAACTGTCATAAATATGAGTCAGTTGCCAAGCATCTGAATTTTGGTCATGTGACAATCGGGATGCTACAATGGTCATAACTGAAAAACGATCATAACTCACTTTTTTCAGTGCTGTTGTAAGTTTGAACGATCACTAAATGAACTGTTGTAAGTCAAAGATTACCTGTATACTGTCTCACAAATATTTATGTTTACATGATCTATGCATGTTACCGTCTAAAATGTAATATTTAAAATTGCCTTCAAAATCAAATGAAATTACAGCAATTCCTTTTGAAAACTAAGGGACCCTACACAAATCTTTGCAGCATTTTAGAAACAGCTTTGAAACTATGTGATTTCCAGTTTTGAAAGTTGCATAGTTTTTTTCTGAGTTTTCTGCATTATTTGAAAACAGGGAAATTCTGTTTATGTACACTAAGCGCAAGTCTTTAGTGCACAAAACAAAAATAAATTCCAATTATATAAAATGTTATGTTATAATAATCGCTAAGACATCTGAAAAACAAATTTATTATTAATTAAATAAACAGATGGGGGAAATTATGTATAGAGCATGTTCACTCAGGAATAAATTCCAGTGTCTGATATATACAGGACTAACTTTTAGCTGAAATGTAGAAATATGTAAACAATACTTGTGATGAAGGAGAAAAAGGTAGAAGACCTAATATCCTGACCACCCACCACTTTCCCCCTATTCTGTTCTTACCCACAACATATACCCACTTATTATTGCACAAGTAATTTAGGCTCCTTTTGTAAAACTCTCTGAAGTAAATGGAATATGATATTTGATTTAGAAGGATATCTCTACCATAACACTGTTTAAACTTGCATCAAACGTCATGGGCTTCATACACATAAACTTGTTTCTATGTTAAGACTTCAATATAAGGGATGAGAAAATTGAGTAAAATTTAAATAACAAGACTTTTACAAAATTAAAAAATGTATATTTGCAATTGCTTTGAATGATTTCTCTTTTTGATATAATATACAAGCATCTACTGAAATGGAAAATTGATATCTTAATAGTATTGGGGGTTTCCTTTTAATATGTTATATCAGTTAAAGCAAATGATAGAAACTGAACTTTAAATGATTAAAAAGCTATGAAATCCATTGTACAACTTGCTTTAGCAGTGGAAAGTAACATATAATGTTTCCCAAACACTTACATTTTGATCCAAGTTTACTAATATTAATAAAACTATGGTGATTTTAAAGTCTGTTCCTTTTATGTCCTTAACAGCCACCCACATGAAAATCACTATCCCTAACAAAACAAACTCAGTTTGTTTTTCTTAAGAACAATGCTTCACTCAATACTTTGTCTACCAAGTTATGCACAGTAAAATTAGTTACTTTATTAGAACTACAAATTTTATCAGAAGTGAAAATTTCATTCCTAACTTGTTACCCATGTTCATCATTAATTTGGTGAATCATCTGCAAGATACTGAAGTCTGACCTTTTTGAATCATTGCTTGATAAAAATAGATTGTGGCATTAAAAGCTATAAAAATTACTTTATCATGAAGAAAATCATATCTACAGCACAAGGAAAGTATAATTCAGTGTTAAGCCTGATGCTCATTGTCACTATTTTCAAATTGAAATAAAAAAAGAATTTTTAAAATATATACTGGTACTTGCAAAATTATTACTGATAATACATTTTAAAAGTCATTCTAGCTTCAATATGTAAGTGTTTAGTAAATACTCAAAAACTAGCTCTATATGCGGGTGTTATTGTTCTTACAAATGCAGCAAGGTTGACTCAGCCTT
Organism: Aparallactus werneri; assembly: GCA_032468035.1. Taxonomy (NCBI): domain Eukaryota; kingdom Metazoa; phylum Chordata; class Lepidosauria; order Squamata; family Lamprophiidae; genus Aparallactus; species Aparallactus werneri. The sequence goes on from JANHFQ010003607.1 coordinate 62,437, forward strand.
CCATCCTTCCAAGGTGGGTAAAATGAAGACCCAGATTGTTGGGGCCAATATGCTGACTCTGTAAAACCACTTAGAGAGGACTGTAAAGCACTATAAAGCGGTATATAATTCTAGGTGCTATTGCTATTTATATGGCAGTTTTGGCATATAATACCTCTATAGTAAATGCATGTGAACATCAAGGCTGGCACAGTGGACCTTTTTATATGAAGAGGAATTTAGTGTACATTGCACTTAGTTTCCTATTTAATGAATTTACTAGTTAAGTAACATAAAGCATTTATGTTACGTCACATGCCAGTTGTACCCCTTCTTGGACCATGATACTCTAAGGGGTCCTT
>JANHFQ010003607.1:82206-93262 GCA_032468035.1 Aparallactus werneri
GTCTGGCCGTAGGCACCCTGAGGAGGCGGACTCTGTAGGAGCGGGTCGGGCGGTGGGAGGCTATCAGTGGCAGAAAGTGGTCCTCCCATATTACCAAAGGACCATTTTTCTTTCCTTCTGGTTAATCTATTTTTCTTCCTTCATTCTGAGAACAGAAAGTCAGCTTATGTTTTATCCTGATCAAATTGCAGTTTTGTTCTATTCTCGCATTTTCAGGTTATTGCATTATATTTCAGTTGTGTCCCTTTCTTTCTTCCTTGACTTTTATCTCATTTTGTCTCAAATGAGCCTAACAGTTCTGTGAGGCCTCTTGTGTCCCAGATACCTTTTACAATTTCCCTGACAAAAAAAGAAAAAAGAAAACAAAAGTCTGGTCTTCATTAAACAGGAGACTTGGCTTACTGTATTATTAATTAGTGTCAGGCAGAAATGACCTTTTTTAAAATCTAACGTCTGGGGGGGGGGAGAATTGAGTCAATGATTTCTCTACAGGAAGGAGAATATTTTCAGCAATTTCCAAAGGGAAGTAGATGTACTTTTTTTTTAGTAACAATTGTTTTCATGGAGAAACAAAAACAAAGGAAAGTTTCCTCATGATTTCTTCTCTTGGGATATCATTAAAGTATGAAAGCGAAAACATCTGCAGACCATACACAAACACACACAAATATTTATTGTGTGACCCAACTAAGAGTTATTCTGTAGTAAGGTGGGCTGCCAATAAATTTGATAAATAATAAATAAATAATAACCCAAATAAGTGCACAAATACTGTACTTTAATCATAAGAGTTTACTGTACTTCAGAGTATAAGACACACTTCCCCCCTAAAAGAGGCTGAAAATTAGGGTGCATCTTATACTTCAAATGTAGTCCCGCCCACCCACCATTTTCACCCTCTGTGCCATACCTGTTCCTTAAAAGATCATCTGCATGGTGCAAGTAGCCTGTCAGCCTCACAACAGCTGATTGGGGGGTATTTGGATCCACCCAACCATCAGTGCTCATGCAGAATCAGGCTGTGCTGAAACTGAAAATGCAACAAGCTCCAGCACAGGAGACAAAGAAAAATTCTGCCAGCAGCTGAGTGCAGGAGAAAAATATTTTTTAAATAAGTAAATATTTACTTTAAATGAGCAAAAATTAACTTCAGCCAGTGGAGCACTGGAGAAATCCAAGGACTTAGCCTTAAAATTCCATTTACATTAACCAGGTAAGTTTTATTTTGGAAAGAAAACCAGCCACCCCAAATATTGTTACAGGAAATCCTTGACAGATGGGGACTGGAATTCCAATCCTAAATCATTATGACTGTAAAGCAAATCATTTTATGACCAGCCCTTTTTTTTTACAAGCTTTTTCAGCGACAGTCATTAAGCAAATCACGCAGTCAGTAAGCAAATGCATTAATCCAAAAGGTAAAATTGCAAATTGTGACTGCAGGATATTACAACCAATCATACAGTATATGCGGCTCAGTTGCTAAGTGCCCATGTGACTGCAAGCATGTACAGCATGATATTTTATGATGGCCCAAAGTGTTTTGCAGGCCATAAAGCACCCTTACTGAGGCAGCTGTAAAACTGAATGGTGGTTAAGCAATAGAATCAAGTCCATTTACAACAACTTTTTCTAAATTATAGGAAAAACTAGGCAAAGAAAGGTAAATATTAAGATAATAATATACACGTGAACATAGTAGACTGCTCATTTCCATTCCTGAATTATTATTGGAAGATTATTTAAGGAGACTCACCTCAATTTCAACAATTCCTCTGTGAAAAGGAAATTTAACTATACTTTTTTCACCCTGAAACATGGGAATATCATTGTCGTTCTCAGTTGAACTTATAATTTTTGCTATAATTTTTCCATCTAAATCACTTCCTGTACAGTTTTTGTATTCATCCTTAGATTAAGAAGACACATGAATTAGAACTGAAATTTTAAAAAATGTTCAATACATATCTTAAAGCTCATACAAAATGTACCTACATTTGGTTTTTGTATTCCATTTGCTTATGGTACTATTTTTTGAATTTTATAGAACACCATCCACAGACTTCAAGGTCCTGAGTTTAACATGAAAATTATAAATTCTTTTTAAAAACTATTTTATTAAAGATTACATTTAGAAAAAAATAGAAACAAAATATAAAAATTGAAAAAAGTGCCGAAAAGAAAAAAAATAGAAGGAAAAAACCCCATAAGTAAGTAACTTCTCTCTTAATCATGAAATGTACAAACAATTTTGGTAATGTATCATCATGTCTTAAAATACAACAAATGCCGTCTACATTCTATAACTTATCTCTTATATTATGTTAACAAAACCCTTAAAGCTTTATTATTCATTCTTAGTCAGCAAAAGTCCATTTAGGGCTGCAGAAATAACTGCATATTTATTTTAACCTTGATCAAATAAGCCATCTCTACATCCTTTCCATATACTTTTAACAAACATGGTTTTTAATCCCTTCAAATAATGCCCCTAAACTTGATTACTTTTTATCTTCTCTTTGTCTCCTCTCAGCAAATCCTTCAAAACTTTAACAAACCCCTTTAAATAATGTTTTTCTTAAGTGATGTGGGCTAACAAAAATGTTTTTCTTCTTTCTCTCTATCTTGTTATCATCTCTGTATGGACTGCAAAGCAACGCAGCAATCTTTTTATAGACATGTAAAATATCTATAAAAAGCTCCTTAAAATGTCACAGTGATCATGAAGGTTTGGGAAATTCCAGTTGTTTAAAAAAGACTTAAAAAGTAAACCTTAACAAACTGACCTGATTTGACTTTGGATTTTTCTGAATCTGATCCAGATCTCGCCTATTTGTATGCATATGTGTATGTATTATAGATCTACATATGTTTGTATGTATGTATATAACTCAATTTCCAATTAGATGGTTCCGTCCCAGGTACCTAATGGACCCAAAAGGGTTCCAGAGGGAGCTTGGTGAGATACCTGATTCACTTGCCCACAGCTCATTCAAAGGTTGCGGCCTGGAACAGGGTGGCAGCCAGTGCCTTGGATCGAGTTGTTCCTTTGTGACCAATCACTGAACGCAGATCTCCTCCCTGGTTTACGGAGGAGCTCCAGGAGATGCAGCACCAGAAGAGACCTCTAGAGCGATGCTGGAGATCCAGAAAGTCTGAATCTGACTGAGCACTATTAAGAGCCTTTATTAGGACTTACTTAGTGGTGATAAAAGCAGCAAAGTGCTTGCACTTTTCTGCACTTATTGCATTTGCAGACTGTCGCCCATCCGCCCTGTTTAGGGTGACTCACTCCCTCCTTAAACCAGGGGAAACTGAGGAACCTTTAGAGGGTAGAGCTGAGGAATATGCCCAATAGCTGTTGGATAAAGTCGCTCAGATTCAAATGGACCTGGACTCTTGAGAGTGGGCAGGATCTACTGAGATGACTGGGGCAAGTCCTAGTCCTATTATCTGGGAAGAGTTTGATCCTGTTGGTCCTGATGAAGTGGACAAGGCTGTGGGTGTGATGAGTGCCTTCTCCTGTCTATTGGACCCATGTCCTTCCTGGCTGATTTCGGCCAGTTGGGAGATGACACGAGGCTGGTTCCAGGCGGTGATCAACGCCTCTTTGAGTGATGGGTTCTTTCCACTGTTCCTTAAGGAGGCAGTGGTGAGGCCCTCCTCAAGAAGCCTTCCCTGGACCCAGCTGATTTGAAGAACTTTCATCCAGTCTCCAACCTTCCCTTTCTGTCGAAAATTATTGAGAAGGTGGTGGCATTTCAATTCCTACAGACCTTGAAAGAAACTGATTATCTTGATCCTTTCCAGTCTGGGTTCAGATCTCGGTACAGCATGGAGATGGCATTGGTCATGCTGGTGGATGTCTCTGGTGGGCCTGGGACAGGGGTCATGCTTCTGTCCTGGTGCTGCTTGACCTCTTAGCGGCTTTTGATACCATCTACCATGGTATCCTTCTGGAACGGCTCGAGGGATTGGGAGTGGGAGGCACTGTCCTGCAGTGGTTCTCCTCCTATCTCTCGGATCACTCACAGTTGGTGTTGATAGGAGGGAGCGATTGGGTCTGAGGTCTCTACCCTGTGGGGTGCCTCAGGGCTTGGTTCTCTTGCCTTTCCTATTCAACATCTACATGAAGCCGCTGGGTGAGATCATCTGACGACATGGGGTTGGGTATCACCAGTATGCTGATGATACCCAATTATACATTTCAGCCCCAGATCGGATCAGCGATGCTGTTGAAGAGATGTCTCAGTGTCTGGAGGCTGTGAGGATCTGGATGGGGACTAACAGACTCAGGCTCAACCCTGACAAGACAGAGTGGCTCTGGGTTCTGCCTCCACATGGTCAAGTTGAATATCCATCTTTAATTCTGGGTGGGGAGACATTAGCCCCTTCAGAACGAGTGCGCAATTTGGGAGTTCTCCTAGATCCGCAGCTGCAATCAGAACAACATTTAGCGGCTGTGGCCAGGGGGACCTTTGCACGGGTGCACTATTGCACCAATTGAGTCCTTTCCTGGACCAAGAGGCACTTCTCTCAGTCACCCACGCCCTCACCACTCTAGGCTAGATTACTGCAATGCACTCTACATGGGGCTACCCTTGAAAAACATTCAGAGGCTTCAACTGGTCCAGAATGCAGCTGCGCGAGCGATTAGGGGTGTACCTCGGTGCACGCATATAACACCTCTCCTCCGCAAGCTGCACTGGCTCCCAATAGGCCTCTGGGTGCAATTCAAGGTGTTGTGATGACCTTTAAAGCCCAACATGGCTCAGGACTAGGGTACCTACGAGACCGCCTCCTTCCACCACATGCCTCCCAGTAACCTGTTAGATCCCACAGAGTGTGCCTCCTTTGGGTTCTGTCAGCCAAGCAATGTCGGCTGGCGGGCCCACATGGGACAGCCTTCTCTGTGGTGGCACCGACCCTCTGGAATCAGCTTCCCCTGGGACTCCGGACCGTCCAGACCTGTTAGCTTTCCACTGAGTCTTGAAGTTCTAGCTGTGGCAGCAGGCTTGGGACCACTGACTCTCCAGTATGGATGAGTGATAGATGTGTGATTGGTAGTTTTTTATATTTTATATTATATTGTAAATTTTAACTTTTCTACTGCTTTTATTGTAAGTCTCAACTTTTGTACTGTTTTTACTGATTATTTGTTGTTGGATGGAATGTTGTGAGCCGCCCGGAATCCCCAGGGAGTTGGGTGGCATATAAATCCAATAAATAAATAAATTTTAAAACACAATTCAATTAATCACCGTTATAATGAGAGTCAAGTTCTTGACAAGGGTCCGACGGTCAACCTCCTGATCATTAGAAACAACAGGGGTATTTGGCAAAGTTTGTGGTTTCAACATTGCTGGTTTGTTTGGCATCACATCCATTATAATCTTAAGGAAAAAAAATACAACATATAGAGACTTAATGTACAACATAGAAATTTATCAACAGCATTAGCCCTAATTGCAGAAGTATCCATGCATATCCTTGTCATATTTTACTCCTTTCTAGCCTGGGCCTATGAATCAATTGGCAATGTATCAACTCCAATATCACTATTGAAATTGTGCTGCTTGTTGGTTTGCTTAAAATACACTGTAAACTATTTTAGAATAATTGGTTCAAAATGCTTTTGTTTGAATTTATGTTTTTATTCATTGCAGCTTTTTTAAAATCACAAAACATGTCATAGAAAATAGTAGCATAGTTGATTAATTCATCTCCCTAAATTTCATCACTGGCCACACAAAAGCAGAATGAACTGACTTCCCTCGTTCAATTTTTTTGAGAGTGTTATTAGCATTTACTCACTGTTTCATATATAGCAATGGATTAGAAACATATCCAACAGAACTTAAGTATTTATGACTTTATATGTTACTTGTTGAAAACTACAGATTGTCTTTGACAGGACTGGTTTCTTAACGACCGTTTAAAGTTACAAAGGACCCAGATTCAAATTCTGATGGCTGCCCCCCCCCCAATGATTACATGATTGCATTTTGGGTGTGTGGCAACCGGCCCACATTTATGTGACTGATTTATAACATTTCCCCCCAAGAAACTGGCATTTGCTCAGGGTTCTGCAAAAATACCTTGTAGAAAATGGGTTCGCTTAATGACCATAATGTTTGCTTAACAATAGCAATAGCACTTAGACTTATATACTGTTTCACAGTGCTTTACAGCCCTCTCTAAACAGTTTACAGAGTCAGCATATTGCCCTCAACAATCTGGGTCCTTATTTTACCGATCTCAGAAGGATGAAAGGCTGAGTCAACCCCCGAGCTGGTTAAGATTGAACTGCCGAACTGCTGGCAGCCAGTAGTCAGCAAACTATGGATTTGCTTAATAGCCATTGTGCTTAATGAATGCTGCAAAAAATATCATAAAATTGGGTTGGTCATGAGATGATCTTTTAACAACTGGCACGGTTATACCATAACTCTGGGCTTAACTGCAGTTGTAAATTGAGGACTACTTGTATCAACAAATAGACAAACACAGACACTAAATTTATGTAAGGAATCTCACAAAGATTTCTATTTTCCCTATTCACTTACAGAGTCTTGCCCTATGATAATGTCAACTGATAATGTTGGAAAGAGGAGGACAATACTTCCTATATCTACATCAAGCCATAGAAGAATGAATGAAAATCCCAGTTTCTTTAACAGATCCCCTATTTGCATGTAGCAAATATTATCTACACACAATGAAGCACATAGTTACAAATGCACAAATTCCATTATTTCCTTCCAGCAGAAACAGCAACAAATGAAACAAAACATAGGAAATGAAGGAAGAGATAGGGACACTGAGAAAATGGATGGAAATGAAATAAGATAAGGGAAAATGGGAAAAATAACCCTTTTTATAATTTAGTCATTATAAAAAGGTTTAAAATTCATTAAGCAGCAAAGGTGGGTCCCGTTGGGGAACAAGTAATTGCTAAAGGCATCCACACAAGGAAAGTCTTCATCCATTTTTATATTCCATCAATTTGTTTTCAACAGCTTCTGGCAGGTCCACAGGTTTAGAAAAGGTCCCATTGGATAATGCATGAGTAACTTCAACTATGTAAAGCCAAGAGCCAGCAGTTCTCACAGGGCAAAGATGTCAGTTATGACAACAACTAACAACCTCTCAGTTTTAATATCATGTAATGCATATAGGAAGGGGGGGGCAATAGGTTTAAACTGTTATAGGTATAAGACATAACTGTCACTGATAGAGGGCAATCAACAGTTCTCTAAGGCTTCATTAGTTTTTGACAAAAAAATTGAATCAAGTGATACCACTGGAGCCACTTTTAGATTGAGCAGCCTTATTAAACTGTGTAAAGTTGGGTTGTTGTTTTTTTAAGCCTTGTCCTGGACCAAGAAATCTAAAACTAACGAAGATGTCAATTGATTAGATGACCCTTTTGATTTAATTTTTTTAATTTCTGAGTCTAATAAAAATAAGACTTGCTTATGCATGTTAAAAAAATCAATACAATTTGTAGCTGGGCAAAATCTTACCAGAGAAATAATAAAATACAATTTTAAAAATGTAAAACACATTTTTACATATTATTTCAAAAGCTCACCTCTTTACTGCTAAGAACACTTGTTTTGTCAATTGCAAATATAAATTGGATGCTGTATTTGCCTGCTTTTTCTGGAACCATTTTATTCCTAAATTATAAACACTAATGTTAGTATTTCTTTAAAATTTACAATAATTAAATTCCCAATATTTTCCCTATTAAAATTTTACATTGCTCTTTGAAACAAATGAATCAAAATCAGTTTTTTCAAGATAACTTGTTTTATTACATATTTTATTCAGTCTGAAAATAAATACTCAAGACTGGTTAAAAAGAAATAAACAGAATTTTCATATTTAATGTCTGCAATACCTGCTATATCACATTCCTGAAATTCTTAGTCCTCAGTCCTTAAACTTTCTATTATGTCATTCACGAAATCCATATGCTTTAATTAACCTAATTAGTCTCAAATAAAATTATACTTTTGCATATATATTCTCAATTTTGAAACCCTATTCTAGACACAGGTATAGTATAAACAGACAACCTATCAATACCTAGGTTGAAAAAAATCATACCTGCAATATGAATTTCAATCTTAATAAAAACAAATTATTGCTATCAAACCAAACTATATTTTAAAACAAAACTGATTATTTTTGTAAGCATCATCATATTAAAACTACCGTACTATAAAACAACATTATTTGTTAACCTGAAGCAAAAAAAGCCCTCATCCTTGTCATTGTTTGCTTTGGTACACTGCAATGTTATAATCTAAAAAGAAAAAAGAAAAAAGATAGTGAGAGAAAGCCACATTATATATGTAAGCATTTAAAAAGTAATTTTATTAAATTCAGTTACTCTGAATCCTTGAGAGTCTAAATAAATAAAATGAGACATTATTTAAACTACTGTAAGAACCTAAAAAAGTATATAGTATAAATGAAGCTCATTTTTTTAGTTTTTAGTCAAAATCAAATCAATGTTGTTGTTGTTAGTTGCAAAGTCATGTTCGACCCATCGTGACCCAATGGACAATGTTCCTCCAGGCTTTCCTGTCCTCTACCATCCCCCGGAGTCCATTTAAGCCTGCACCAACTGCTTCAGTGATTAATCAAATCAATAGATTATCTTAAAAGACCAAAGTTCAATGTTAATTATGTTGATATTTAGGTTAAAGAAAATGTAAAGTAAAATGCATACAGAACCAATTCATATAACCATTAAAATTAATGGGTATATAGCAATAGGAGAGGATAAACCATAGATGCTAGACAAACTTCTCTATTGAATACATTCAATAACTGGGACTCCCCTACTAGAAAGTATTATCTTTCAAACTCAAAAGTGCTCATAAAATTATCTCATGATCCAAATAGATAATAATGCGATTCTTCATGTGAGCTCATCTCTAACCTCTCTGGGCTTTAAGGATACCAAAACCAATGCTTTTAGCAATAATCATTCTTGTTTATTTTCAATCAACAGAAGTCCCAGATCATTTTACAGGTAACAAAATAATAAGAAGAAGAAACACACTGCTTTAATATAAATGAAGATATTACCAGAGCAAAGCTATCTTTGTCTAAATAAAATTACAGATTATTGTATCAGTTTAAGATGAGCAATTGTTCTCTAAACTACTGAAGCAATTTATACTAATGCTCAAATGAAATATCTTTAGGAGAGTGTGATTTCCTTTAGAATGAAAAACACTTGTCAAGATATTCATTCCAACACTGAAATTTCTTTTACGGAACTTGATCTATTACTGAACAAAGCAATACTTTGAAACATCTGGTATGATGGAAAAAATAACATAGTTATCCATGAATTAATGGATAGGTTTAACTGGAACTAAATTTGCACACATATGTAAAGTGTTTGTCTGTCTATCTGTTACACACATTGTTTCCTGTTACTTACATTTTCATCAATGTCTGTTTCCTTGATTTTCATACAAATCCTTCCTGGATTTATATTTTTAATATTGTTGTCATCTTCAGAAATAACGCTAACCATGAAATCTGCATAAGGGAAGGAAATGTATTTTCGCACATGTTGCTAAACTTAACTTCCAGATTAAAACTCTGAAGTAAAATATTACTAGTCAGAAATACATGTCAGAGAATGTGAGAAACTGATAAGGATGTTATCAGGATATTCCATAAAAATCACTACATTCCCAGACATTTAATGACATCACATTGTAGCCAAACATCCTGTGCCATAACCCAGAATAGCCAACAGCACTTAGAATTATATATCACTTCACAGTGCTTTACAGCCCTCTCTAAGCAGTTTACAGAGTCAATGGTGTCAAAGCATCCAGTGGTTCCAATGCTATGGACCAGGATGATGGGACAAATACTTTTTATATTGAAGAAGAAGGAAAACACAATCAGGTTTCAAGACTGATGTCAGCACTTTGACCAAAGCCAAACCATGAAACTGTCTCCCCATTTTGACTGAAACTATATTTTATTGATATAGGCTACAGTAATAAAATAAATTCTGTAATAATATAATAAATAAAATAAATATATGTAATACAATAAATAAATAATGCATAAATTCTTTTGGTTTGGATATTAAGAACATTGAAGAGTGTCTACATAAGCAAATCAAAATAACTGAATTGCTGAAAAACTGAAAAGAATAATAGAAAGCTACTTCCAAAAGTTACTAATTATCTTTATTATAAAAAATGCGGGAATAATCTCAATTTTTGTAGGATTACATTAAAAAAGAATGGAATATGAAGGTATATTCCCAATGGGAATATAATGTAAGAGTAATTTGTATTCCGCCAATTCCATAATGCAAGGTATGAATCGAAAAATTATATTCCTAATTCCTATAGATCTGCTTTTCAGAGTTTGCAGTCTTAGATTTGGTATCGGATTATAAACTGTTCTTAGCTTCAATATAGGTCTTGAAAATTATCACTACTTTCCATAGGCCTACTCCTAATCTTTCAATCATACTCAATATACTTTATCCTGTGGAGCAGAAAAAAGGTTTTAAGCAGCCTAAATTCAGAGCTACTCATATGATACTTCAATGTAAAGGCATTTAGCACCGAGACATCAGTAGATTGCTGTGTTAAGCTATAGAGAAACAGCCATTTTATAACCTAAAAATGGCATTGATAGGGCAAACTATCCTTTAAAAGATGGCCAAAAATATTCTGCTGAAAAATAAGAAATAAAAGACAAGAAAAAGCATTCCAACTTTCTAATGGTTATCATTAGAAAATAAAAAAAATGTTAAAGCACTCACCAGGAAAAGTGTTTCCAGCAGTGAAGATAACATTTTCATCATATATAATATTTAAACATACAGGTTTCTCTGGGTCAGGCAAAACATTTAACTTGATCACTGGACTGCTTAGTACATTCCTGTTATAGAAGGCCTCGAACTGCAAGGTGTACTCTCCTCTGAAATACAATAATAATTAAACATCAATATAGTTCTACTGAAGGCTTCAACATTTCAAATAGAAATATTGAAATA
>JANHFQ010003613.1:2609-12754 GCA_032468035.1 Aparallactus werneri
GAAGGAAGAAACAGAGGGGGGAGATAAGGAGGGAGGGAGGAGGAAGGGAAGAAGGAAGGAACACAGGGGGGGGGGACATAGAAAGAAAGGAAGATGGCAGTCCCATAAAAATTACCCAGGCAATGCCGGGTAAACAGCTAGTACAATCAATAAAACATGACTATCAACTTGTTAAGGATTATTCAAATGTCTATATTTGAAATAGCAATGATGTGCCTCCTTCTCCAACTCATGAGCTCTAAAAACTGGATGACCACTATATGGCATCAAGCAGATAATTAAATGACTGGTTTGATCATTTGAACTGCTGCAGCTTTACTTTAGATACTCTCAGTTTTCAACTATCTTCTACATAAAAGTTACCATGCTACATAGAAGGCATTCAAAAATGAAGGCTTCTCATCTTAAGTTTTCAGAAACAATTCACAATGTAATATAGTCATGTCACATGCCTCTAGAACAAGACTTTGCATTAGTGCCAATCACAGATTTCTGTTCACTGAATATTCATTGTCTCAGGATCATGACTGAATTGAAAGCAAGAGAAATATGAAATAACTCTGTAGCATTAGAATTCTTTGTATGACTACACATAAGTGGAATACTTCTTACAGGGGGTGCTGTTGTACCTTTGAACAGTCAGTGAACTGTTGTAAGTCGAGGACTACCTGTATTTTGCATTTCTCTCAATGGGACAGATTTTCCAAGTATGCTCGGGGTTTCCATGTGATCATTCAGATTTGACCTGCAGAAGTTTTTTCATACGCCTCCCTTGACTTCCTTACGTAATTCTATGGAACACCTCCGTGTACTGATCTGGCTGGTTCCCGTTAGTGGTTTTATTCCCTCAAAAAAAAGAGAAAAGAAATGCAGACTGATCTGTTTTGGAAACCTTTCCTCAGTTTGATATCTGTATTTTAATTTTTTTAGGGTTTTGCTCTTCTGCAGTTCAATTAGTGCTGTATTTTTTTATTTTTGTACCGTGAATATTTTAAACTGTATTTTTTTCTGTACCAAGAACCTCAGTCAGGGGAGAAGCCACCAAGAACTGTGTGTGTGTGTGTGTGTGTACATATATGTAACGCATATTTATATATCCGTTATAGGCTGTATAACATTTATTCTAACCATGTGACCAAATGCTGGGTTACTACCCAGAACAGATCACCTCCTAACTGCAATAATGAGGAGACACCAAATTGATGTGGGGATGAAGACTTATAAGATGTGGCAGAGGGACAGATGGATCACCTCAATCTGTACAAAACTGACATATGGTCGCTTGTAAAATCTGTTCCATCACATTTTTTCTTTAATCTGAGAAATAGAAAGATTATCTCTACAAAGCTCTACATGTAAATGTGTATATGTGCAATATTTTGTGTGCAAAGAATGTATTTCTGAATTTATTTCTTCTCAAAATCTACTTTTTGACTGAGGGCAGGTTTCTGATAAAAGGGAAAGCAGTAATTTGCTAGCAAAATCTTTTCTCCTTTTAGCTTGTTTAGTTTTAACCTTTGTGTGTCTCTTTCTTGCTGTGTGGTTTAAACTGAATTCATTTTGTTAATTTTTTATTCAATTTATTGTTCACGGGTTAATGCTGAAATTAGTTATGTGCAAGTTGATTGACTTCAATTCATGAATTTGGTCTACTAGGTGCAGCTGAACTATCTCCAGGCATTTCTAATTATTGATCATGGTAGCTAAAGCTTCTGGGCTTTGTAGCTCATCATCAATATCTGGAAGGCCACATATTGTATAGACTTCATTATGTGGTCATTATGTGTGAGGTACAATTTCTCCCTCTTTCTAGCTCTGGAAGGTATACCGTAATTTTTTCCTCTAAAATGCTTGTATTTTTTTTAAAAAAAGAACAAAATGAAACAGAAGACTCCCAAACATCGTAAAATATTGGACATACTGGCATCACATTGAAGGTTCAGTGAGAAATCAAACTGTAAGGTTACTTGTAATGCTGATAGTAAAAGTTATGGACAAGAATTGCAGGTGTTTGGATGTGGTGTGATAAAAGATAGTTCTAATCTATATAAAATACATGTATACCTCCAGCTATATGCATTATTGTAAGGTTTTACACATACACATACTTATGCCTAAACCCATGCATACATATACACAAAATGGTGGAGCAGGCGGGGATCAAGAATGAAGCAATGTATTTTTCGCCACAGTGCTCACAGATTGACAAAAGCATGATTGGATGGTTGCCTGTGAGGGACAAAAAAAAAGCAATACTAATCATGTGAAACTGTCTTGGCAGAATCCAGGATATATCCATCAAGCACATTTACTTTGGAGGAAAAGATCAAATTGAGACTATCCATCAGTCCAAGTTGCCTTGCTGATAATTTCTCCTTTACAGGCCATGAAATTTATAGGCAGGAAAGTTTTTATCTCTGAAATCTCTACAGACACTTAATGCTCTTAAGTTGAGAGGAATTTGGAAAGTGACAGATCTCACCTCTAATAGCTCTAAATCTGGGCTTTATGTCAACCAAAGGTGGTTCAGGAGTTAATTCAGATCCTGGGAGGACCACCGTGGGATGCCTGTGAAAGCCAGTCTTGTCCGGTTTATTTTTATTTTTAAAGGTCACTTTTTTCTGTGAATGCTGAGATAAATCACCCTGTTTAATTTTGGTGCCTCTTTAAATTGTGCAGTGAACTTTTAAGAGCTAACTTTTACTAACATGGTGAGGAAAAAAAATGGCATGTCCTAGTTTAAAAGAAATCAGTCTGGAATAAAGGAAAACAAGGCAGAGAACTAAATACAAGGCAGGTAGGTGGTCAGATTTCACTATTTGAGAGCTCCTAGGGAAAATATATGTTATTCAGCAAAACTCCAGTGCTTTTATTGCATTTTTGCTTCCTAAGTCAAATTACCTGGCTATGTTGACATAACCCACTAAACTAATTGAGGTAAGTAAATATCTGGTGGCTACATTTGAACAACATGCTGAAGTTTAATATTGATGTTTCTTTTCTGGCACAGCATATGCAATCCCAGAAAACGGGTCAAACGAGTATCCAGATTAAATACGTTGCGTGAAAGTAGCTGCTTGTTTTACAACAAAACATCTACTCAGTTGTGTATTTCCTTCCAGCTTTATTAGGTAGGAAATTTATAATGTCAACTTTACCCGATCTAATGCCCTCCAGATGCCTAGGACTACAGTTTCCAGAACGCCTAGCTGCCATGAGCAAAAAGTTGTAGTCCTAACACAATCCCAACCTCTGAGCCTTAAGCATCATATTCTTATATTTAAAACTACTGACTTGAAAACACAGAAACCCTGCAGTGAAGTTGCACTAAAAACTGTGAGCATTCATTTGTCCTCAGTAAGTTGCAAAGATCTTTCTGGGGTGCTCTTAATCTTTGGAATCCTTCCGTGAGAAGATGGGGAGGCATAATTTCTCTGTTTCAGAAAAGAATAAAACCATATTTTCCCTCAATGTTATTCTACTTTATTGAATGGGGCGATCTTTCTGATCTTTGACTAGACAGGTAGCCCTCAATTTAGGGCCATTTATTTAGCAACTATTCAAAGTTCTAGTGCTAAAAAACCCTGACTTATAACCAACTGGTCCTCTCACTTATGGGCATCACAATGTTCCCGTGGTTGTATGGTCAAAATTCAGACACTTAGTAGCTGGTACGTATTTATGATGGTTGTGAAATCCTGGGATCACGTGATTGCCATTTGTAACCTTCCCAGCCAGCTGTTAACAGGAAAAGTCGATGGGGAAAGCTGGATTCACTTAATAACCAATGCAAAAATATTATAAAATTGGGTGCAATAACTTAACAACACCCGTGCTTTGCAATGGAAGTTCTGATTCCAATTGTGGTTGCAAGTTGAGGATGATCTGTAAATAATTCTACCCCTAAATCAGAAAATTTTGATTTGGCTATTTTGGGATAGGTTTTGCCTGCAAGGAAGGGCCAGAGCTCAGCTACATGGATGTAATGTAAGCATTTCCACTTCTCTGCCTGTTTAATCTGGTTGGCATTCCTCTAGCCAGTTAATATTGAGCAGAACAGATTGACTTTGAATTATCTTCTTTAATCTTAATTTTTCTTTAGGTCTTCTTCACTACTAGCCATCGAAGTATTATAATTGACATTATCTGAGGTTGTTGCTGGTTCTCCTGGTTAATTTCATTCATATGGTTTCTTCTAGTCTAGCATTTTGCATATTCTGCTTAAAAATTACATAAATAAGCAATAGTGTGCAACCTTAATGCAATCATTTCTCAATTCTGAATAATTGATTGGCTCTTTATTCCATCTCTTGGTTCCTGGAGCTCATAACTATTTACAATAAGTAGATAAGGTAGCCCTGTAGGCCCATGGTTTAAAGTCTATTCACAATTGGTTGTGGCCCAGCCAGTCAACCTAACACAAAAATGGGGGACTTTTTGGAATTTCCTTAATTTTTCTGTTACCCATTCATACATTACCAGTGTGAACTTGAATGTTGTACCTCTTTCTGTTCTGAATCCAGCTTATATATCTGGCAGTTCTCATTCCATATGTTGTTGAAGACTGAATTGCAAATTCTTGAGCGTTGTCTTAAGTATGCCATATAAATGCAACAGTTCAGTAGTTTGGACATTGCTTAGCACTTCCCTTTTTCCCAGTATTGGAATATAAATTGATTTCCTCCCAGTCTTTTGGCCATTTCATATTTACCTAGAAATCTCCTGTAGCCCTTTAATGGCATTATCATATAAGATTTTAAACAGTTCTGCTGGTATTTCATCAACTCCTGCAGCCTTGTTGCTAGCAGTATTTCCTAGGGTCCATTTAACTTCACATTTCAGAATGTCTGGCTCTAGTTCAGTGATCAAATACTGTCTGCCAACGTTTGGGCCTGTGCTTGGGAACAGGAGTGATATATGTCTATGTATATTAGTTGCATTTGCACAACACATTCAGTTATGCCAGTTAGAGACCTAGTAGCCTCATTTACCGAGGAAGCCAAGTTTTCTTAATTTTAATCGCAATTAGTTTTTTATGATTTAGTGTGCAGACTCAGCCTATTTGGTTAGTTTATGAATCACTATCCTTTATAACGGTGCTATGCTGCCTCACCATGGTGGGAGGTGTTCCTGGGAAGGATGAATAAAGTGGTGTCCATCAAGACCATATGCTCTAAGGAGGGTCACGCACAGTGTGAAGATCATTCCAGTTGCCCATCTTAAGTAATCAGCCACCTGTATCCCACAGCAGCAACACAGGAAGGTACGTGAGACAGACAATCATTTTAGTGATGACAAAGATACTTTGTCATATTCTGCAGGACAAGGCAGTGGTAAGCCACTCTTATATTTTCTCAAGTAAACCACATGGATAGATGAGACAGAATGTTTATTGCTGTAATCCCAGATGACAAATCCCTCAGATTAGAGCTGAGGAACTTTCATCAGAGTATTGATGGTATTTATGATATGTATTTATATTAAAGCTTTCTTTAGTGTCCGCTATTGCTATGCAAGAAATAGTTCTGAAACGGCAGAATTATGGTGGAAACGTGGAATGTACAAAGCATGAACATGGGAAAGATCAATACAGGTAGTCCTTGACTTACGATGTCCTTGAATGATGATGGTCTTAAAGGCAGGCAGGTTGTTAAGTGCCTGAGTTTTGTTCATGTGACCATGGGAATGCTGCAACAGCCATGCTTTTGGGCAGGTGTCACAAGTCCTTCAGGGCAGTTGTAATTTTGAATGGTTGCTGAACGGACAGTCATAAATCAAGGACTACCCAGATAATAAAAGATGAAATAAATTAACTGCAGATTGCCATTTTGGGCATCAGCTAGTTTAAATTGGATTGACTTTGGACACTTTCAATTGGAAGATCGTACTGTTTACTATTCAAGACGCACAAAAAACAAGGAATGGCAAGAAAGGAAGATTAGCTAGAAACTTACTGGCTGCATTTGTATAATTGTCAGCTTGGGTTAATTGCTTTCATTGTATGACTTAAGTGTTATCTACACCCAACCTGTTTGATTAGTTTATGATTGAATACATTGTGGACCCAGAAAGTAGGTTAGTAGACTAACCAGATGAAACATATTGTACAAAGATGGCAGAGTACAATTTTTCAATTGAAATTTGTTGTAAGTATTTATTATATTTGTAAGGCTGCCTAATTCCATAGCAACTCTTGGCTATTGTGTTTATGGTCAGTTGGTGCCTACGGGAGGCGCTTTTTTGCCTGTGCTTATTTTGTACTCTTAATCAGCAAGTGACAGCTGGTAACCATCGTTCACCCCATCCTCAATAGAGAAGCTGCTAACAGCTATTAAGAGATGGTATGGGTATGTGCACTATTGGCAAATGTGGACCATATCCCTTCCCATTTCCACAAATTGCCAAAAATGCAGCCTCCTTTTTTTACTTGAAAATGAGGTAGGGAAACAGGGAGTGATTTAAAATACAAACGTGAGTCCTACACTGACTTATAAAATGGAAGCATTTCTTCTTCTGTATTCCAGCTAGCTGGTCATAGCTTGTTTCACTATTCCATTCTAGTTTCACTAATAAACATAGGATTTTATGGTCTTTGAGCATGTGCAATACTCTGAATTCTTCTTTTTCCTTCTTAGTTTTTTTCTTTATTTTTTCTTCTTCTACCAAACTTGGGTCCCCCAATGGATGTCTAATCTACTTGTTTTCCTCTGGATAGCCCTGTTTATCTACTTAATTTTCATTCTTTAGCATCTGAAGGTTCTATTAGTCCAGGGCCTCCCAACCTTTTGGGCACAAGGGAGCAGTTCCATGGAGAGAGGTTTTTCCGCGGATGGAAAGGGTGGGCGTGGTTTTGTGTGCTGCCTCCCACAGATGGGGTTTGCTTGTTTGCACTGCCCGATTATTGGCATGCTGTGGACTGGCCCTGTGTAAGACCATAGAAGGGAGACTACAACAAAATATTGCAGCATGACTGTTCCTCTCTGTAATTTCATTTGGTCTTTCCCAGAGGAATTGAAGTAGTTAGTTCCCACCTGGAATACTGGATCAGGTTTTGGTCACTGCAGTAGAAGAGGGATGCTGAGGAAATGAAAAGAGCGCAGGGAATTGTAACAAAGATGATGAGGGGTATGGAGACTAAGTCCTAACTAAGATTAGTTAAAAGAATTGGGTATGTTTAGCCTACAGAAGAGCAAGCTAAGAGGAGAAATAATAGCAATCTACTACTGGTAATTCTTGAAAGGCTGTCATAGGGAAGAGACTGTGGATTTATTCTCAATAATTCCTGAGATTAGGACAATAACCAGGGTATGTACAGAAAAAGATCCAAACTGAAATACTGAATAGCTGAAGAAGCTTCTCGGATGGGAAGTGTCTTTTCACTTTGTGAGCATAAATTGCTTCAGGGCAATTAAGTGGCTGCACACATACACCATGATTAACCAGGTCAGATAAAGATTCAGTGGTTGTATTCGTATAGCAGGCTAAGCTTGGTTAATGTAATCTTGAGTAGATTAGTTTTTTGTATATTTCCTTTGTTATGTGAACTCAATCTGCTTATGGTGCACTGTACTTGTTTGAATCCAAAACAAGTTTTAATTTTAAAAGTGTCTTATGTAAATGCAGTACCTTATATCACTAAATTTGTGTTTCAGATTATATATTAAACCATGAGTTTCTTAAGTGGGATTTTCCCTCCAAGAATCCTTATCTCTGGTGATTGAAGAGTTGAAATTCAACTCATCTGGAGGTCACAAACTCTGGAATTACTGTTGCAGTCTCTCAAGATTGTAAATGTATTTGAATCTTTAATTTATATCAGTCTGTTTTACTTGTTAAATACTACAATGCTTACTTGAATTGTGTAATACTCAGTATGCACCACAAAAGATGCATCACCTGCTTTAATGTAGAAGCTAGCAGATTCTACCTTAGAATATTCAGATGTGGCTGCGAGCTTTTGGCTGAGAAGCTAGAAAGCCATATCAGTAATACAAAACAACCTGTCCCCAACTTGGTGCCTTCCATATGTCTTGATTATAACCCTCATCTTTCCCACCCAGTATAGAGAGAATTGTGATCCATCCATCCATCCATCCATCCATCTGGAAGTGCCAGACTAGATCTAACAGCTGCATTGGCAAAATTGGCTGGGCTTGGTTCATTTTAAGCTTGTTTAGTTTATTTGTGTTTTAGCATTCTTGTGCAAATATCTGTTTGGTTGTATTCAGAACTGTGTGAACCTGAAAAATGAATTAATTCAGTTATCAGGCTAATTATGTTTTAAGTTTGATATAGTATAAATGGATCCATTATTTGACGTGTGGTAAAAAGGATGGAATGGGCTGCAGGACTTTTGTAGAGATGTACAATATCACTTCCCAGTGAGCTCTCCGTGGTACTGAAATATGATCCCCTTTTAATGGAGTTCTGCACTGTCTCAAATATCTACCTGGCAATAAAGAGTGTCTCATTCCAAATTGATTCTTTTAAAACTAGAGATGGATATCACTTTTTTTCTTTACAAAGGGCACATTTCTGTAAGGGTAAGTTGTTTGCATGCAAATGTTGGGCAGCACTGAGGCATTAGCGCCAAAGATGTCTGGTGTATTATTTCTTTCTTTCTGGCATCCTTTCCCCATCCCTCCCCCATGCATCTCTTGTTCTCTCTTGCTGATACTTTTCTTGTTCTACCCTTCTTTGCAGTGCCAGGAAAAGAGCCAGTCATTTTCCCATAGATCTGAATTGATTGCCTGAAAAGTGTTTTTGAAATTAGGCTGAGGGCCATATGACCCTAGGGCAGCTTGTGGCTCACCCCTGCTTTAAACCACCTACCAAATAGCTTCCTGCCAATTTTCAGTTCAGCTAGAACTTCATCAGCTTATTTTCCCCTAGAATGCATCCTGAACCAAAATGTTTAACTTGCCAGAGAAAATAACACATGCTGGCTGGGGATAAAGGGAGTTGTAATCCCACACAGAGGACACCCAGTTGAATAAGTCTAGGGTAGAAAAAAAAACCTGGGCTTTAACTAGACAGTGATTTAATACAGTATAAGACAGCTGGAATCACATACATAGAAATAAATGCTTGGCAGTAAGAGGCATCATACCAAGCTGGGATGGTTTTATATACAGAAAAAGTTGATTGAAAAGTTTTAATAAAACTGGGAAGTTGTCCTTGGATGCTTCTGGATGATAAGTTTGGTAACAGCATATAAAAAGACAAAACTTTCAAAATGCACATGACTTACCTCTTTCCTGTGCTATGATTTAGAAGAGCAATGTAGAGTACAATGCATATGCTGAATGTCTGTTAGTCTGTCTGTCTGTCTATCTGTTTGGTACTGTGGCTAACAAACTATTTCCAGTTCGACAGCTACTCAGTTCAGATCTCTTGTATATTATGACTTGTTAGGACTGGGAAGTTTGTGCTACATGACCCTAAATAAGTGAATTCTTCTTTACCTTAACAATTATTTTCTATGCAGGTAGAAATTGAAAAATTGATCTACCAGATAATGTAGAAGAATTATTGAGCATTCACAATACTCTGAGTACTTAATCCCTTTCAGTGCTAAATGGAAGATATTTATGTCACACACCTGTAGAGGTTGAGCTATTCATAAATGATGACAGAGCAAATCTGGATTATGCAGTGGTACAGTAAAGTAAGCACTCTGTACACAATGAAGGACATGGTATTTTTGTTAGTATCTTATATTTTGCCAGGAAATATACAGTATATTTTGAAGTTACTTGAAAATCTACATATATAAAATCGTTTGTGTGTGTATGTATATGTATGTATATTCCAGCATAACTCTGGAATGGCTCAACCAATTTCAACCAAACTTGGTACACAGATGACTTATCCTCTGGGAACAAACACTGTGGGGGTAAGACACCCCTAACACCCATTGGGGGGGTCTCTGTGCCCTAAAAATAGTGGTGATGGCTTCACAGTACTCCACAAGGGGGCTCCCTCTGACTTGCGATGCTGTGCGAGAGATGGCTTCTCTGATTGTTTTGTTGTTAAAGTGTTCAATTTTGGCAATAGTTCTGGTTTTTAAAAAAATCAATATCATGTCCTGTGGCTTTAAGGTGTTGGACTAGGGATGAGGTCTGTTCTTCTTTTCTGACTGAGTT